>VOQJ01041737.1:0-10265 GCA_015052665.1 Apistogramma diplotaenia | reverse complement strand
ACAGACTGGAATCATTCAGTAAACTTTATTCAGAACCTGTAGTCCCGTTTTTAAGGAAGCTTTCCGGGCTATAATAGAAATAAACTGTTCTTGTTTACGTCACTAACCTGTGTGCCGTCTGTCTCTCGCTTCCCGTAGCTAACTACCGGCTGGAAAGTGTAGTTCATGCGTCTCCGCACAGCGTCCAGTAATGTTACATGCTGCCTCATCGCGTTCATTCCTGTACAACAAAACACGCAGGACCGTCGCGCTATGCAGGCCGCCATGTTGGACTGACGTCTTCACGGCGGGCGAGATGACGCCCTGTTATTATTACTGCCACGAGGGTGCGGCTCACACGAGAATGTACTGTTACTGTTACCGGTGTTTGTGCGTGCTGTGGTTATGTTGTTTCACGTTCACGTTCGGAGTGCATGTTCCCAACAGAAAACGATAAAAACTCAGGTTCCACCGAGATTTGAACTCGGATCGCTGGATTCAGAGTCCAGAGTGCTAACCATTACACCATGGAACCACTAGTACGCAGCCGTGTAGTTACGTATATAAAGGGTCCGACAGTTCCAACGCGTGTACATTATTGCCGTAAGAAAAACTTCAAATTAAAACTATCCGACTAGAACTGTCCTCTTGACCACAGTCTCCCTTGTAGATTATGGGGCTAGCCCCGGCTGGTGTTGTGCCAAGATGTGATCGTCTGCCACAATGTGATTTTCAATGTTTCTATGTGCTTTTAGGTGGAATGATTTTGCTTGTATTGGTAAATAGAGCGCAGTCCATATGATTTATGAAGGGCTTATATATAAAATGAAGAAATAACCTGTTTTGCAAGAATCTTTAGGAGTCTGCGTTATTGTACCTACATTATAATCAATATATGGCCACTTAAAATATCTTTATAAAACTGTGATGTTATATTTGTTGTAATTTCTGCAGCCCTGTGAGCCAGATTGCTGTTTAAAAAGACAATTTTAATGTCTGAGAATTTTTACTTTGATAAAAAAAACTAAAATATAAACGTTACTTTGCCAAAAACTGATTGCAGCTTCTATCTTGTAATAGAAATGATGTTTCTCGCTCAAAATTACTTGATATCGTTCATGAGAGATATGATTGACTTATGTTTCACAGATTATAGGTCAACAAGTCATTTAAAGCCTTTTGATTACAGCTAAGCATTTTTTGGCAAATACCGGAAATTGCTTTTTGGCAGACGATCACTTTTTGGCACCGGTCCAGTGCCTTCATCACATGTGATGAACCCGTGCTTCAGCCCGAAACACTCAAGAGAAGAGAGACGTCTTTAATAGAAATATGTGGAAAGTCGTAAATAACATTGCCAATTTATCCAAAAGGGACACTCTGGTTAACATGAAACCGGAACTATTATTTGTCTCTGTTTCACTGGGAAGACGTGCGGATGGACACAGCAAATTTTACTGACAAAACAAACCAAAGCTGCTACCCTACATTTATATATGTTTCCATAACATTTCACAGGCGACATGACGTGCTGTTAGTATCCTGACATATTACTAAGTGAACAGGTCGCGTTTGTCACGTGGTATTTGCATTCAGGTTGTCGGGACAGCGCTACAGTATTTGTAGCTAAGCTCAGATGCTAATCACGCAGCAGCCAGCAGGTTGCCGTTGACAGCATTAGCAACATGGTGTAATGTTAGCCACACCAGGTGTAGGCAGGTACCACAGTTCAGTGTTTCTGGGTGTAGCGGGCACGGGCGTCAGGGTGGAGTTAGCGTGCAGATCGTTTGGGGTGATTATGCAACGCCGGAATTTGGGGGAGACATCCGTTGGCGAAGTCCCTGCCAGATGGGTCGGCTGCTGATCTGCCAGTGAAGTCATGCATGACGTGAAGTTTGCATTGCTCAAGAGAAGCCTGTCCACCCCTCAGTGAGATATCTCTGCTTATTTACCTGCAAAATGCCTGGAATGGTGGTGTTTGGTCGGCGCTGGGGGATAGCCAGCGACGACCTGGTCTTCCCGGGCTGCTTCGAGCTGTTCGTCCGCGTACTTTGGTATGTTGGTTACTGCTGTGATTAAGTTGAAACACCTCTGCCAGCCCAAGCCTGTCACAGTCATGTAATTGAGTGACTTGTTCCTCTCTAGGTGGATTGGCACCATGATCCTGTTCACTTATCACAAGGGCCACTTTGATTGCAATGGGAGCGGAGTTCTTCGCAGCTACCTGGTTGGACTGCTGGTTGTGCTGGCACTCATCATCCTCTCACTGTGTGCTATCGTCTACATCAGTGCTCAAGGTAAATTAGTTGGGGTTCATCCATCAGGGCTTGCTGGGACGTAGACAGCTGAATATTGTTGTGTCTTTATGCAGCTGCTTTAGGAAGAAGTGGGAATGTTTTAAAGCTAAGCTCGCTGAATCCATCGAAATGAAGAGAGGATTTTTTCTTACAGTGGTGCCTTTTGAGTAATTTCCTTTTTTGCATTGTTTAACAAGATGTAATGAGCCTGTTATTTCCTCGTGTAAGAGTTATCTGATGGGAAAAACTGGCAAGTCCTAACAGTTTTCCTATCCTGGCAGCCTTTGTAACATCGCCGCTCTCTGATGCATCAGTAAAAGCACAATGTATGCTGCACTTGAAGGAGTTGTTTCGAAACAACACGCGGCAGTTGCTTCAGATCCTAAGCAACACACAGACATCAGAGGCTCAGTTTATCATCTCACACTGCTATAACGTAGTAATCTTCCACCATTCAATACGCATGATGAGCTTCTTCACCTAAATCATATGGAAGCATTTCTAGTAGTGTGGATGTCTGAAGCAGACATTTTACTGCTGTGTGGTACGTGTGAGGAAGAACAGCGATGGAGAGTCTATTGATTCTGCCTTCCCTTCGTGCTGGGCGGAGAGCAGGACTGGCTGGTCCGGCCACTTGGCCGACATTTTGGCCTCCAAGCAGTTGTTTGGCTTGTTTTTTCTTAATAACTACATTTTTTAATGTGCTGGGGCTTAAACGTGGCGTGCATAGACTCATCAGTAAATCTGATTAAAACAGTTAAAACCCCCCCACAGTGGAATATGGTTTCTGGCTCAGCCGCAGGAGGAAAGGTGGGGCAGAGTGATTCAGGAAATTGGCACATTGTCTCCCTTTTTATCTGGTAGGTTTGAGGCCTCTCACATTAGTCAGGAGGGCCTGTCAGTGGACTGAGAAGCACTCTGGAAAGAGACATTTGAGTTTGTACAGAATGTGAATGTAGTTTGCTCCCTGGGCAGGCGTTAAGGTGACCCCATGGGTACCACACACCTACGGGGTCTTAACTACAGTTAAACATATGAGCCAATCAGGGTGTTGCATGCACGAGTGCAACGGCATGATGAGCTCATGTTTTGTGGTCTGGCTGTTGAGTAGATCTTTGGATGCACATCTTTCCTGTTAACTCTTCACATCCTGTAAAACTTTGTGGAAAGGTTCCAAACTAACAGTCTTGTATGTGACACATTTAAACACCCACCTGTCTCCTGCCTTTTCCTCTCTTTCCTCTGTCAGGTACCATCACAAACTCCGGCCCGCGGCGCTCTATGCCTGCGCTGGTGTACCTGCGAGCTGTGCTGTACATCCCTGAGCTGGTGTGGGCCTGCCTGGGCACCGTGTGGGTGTCCGATGACGGCCGAGGCTGTGATCCTGCCACAGTGGGTGCTGTCATCTCAGCAGTTGTCGCCAGGTGGGTTGTTCAGGTCTGATGTGTCAGTTTGTTGAGCTAGTTAAAGTTGCCTTGATCAAACAAACTTTCTTTTCTTTTTTCTTGCTGCAACAGCTGGATCATCCTGCTGTTCACAGCCGTGGGGGTCGTGTTTGTTTTTGACCCGCTCGGAAACCCCCGTCGTCAGCCTCCTGCCATGGAGCCGCTGGGAGTACGAGACATGGAGGGCAGCGAGGGCACCCAGTTTCTGTCCACGGCTCGTTCGCTGGCTGTTAAAGTGTGGGAGAGCAGGCTGCGGCTGCTGTGCTGCTGCCTGCCGCAGGACGAGAGCTACCGGGCAGCGTTTTCCAGCATCGCTCAGCTCTTCGGCAGCTTCTTCTCTGTAAGACACATCTAAAACTGTGCCGAAGGCAGACAGAACAAAGAAAGTAATCAATGTTAAAATAAGCTGTGTGGAATATAATTTCTACTGACACAAATGCACTGTGATGCCGTATATGCTCCAGGACACAGATCTGGTTCCCAGTGACATAGCAGCTGGTTTGGCTCTGCTGCACCAGGAGCACGATAAGATGGAGCGAAGCAGAGATCCAGAAGCTGTAGTCACTCACAGCCCTTCGTCTCCGATAGTAAGTCATGATTCATGTATGAAGCCGAGCTCAGAAGAGGCTGCTGGGAAACCAGCGAAGCAGAGTCCTACTGATTAGCCTTGTACTTTTTCCAGGGAGAAGATCTGGAGACGGAGCTGGAGGAAGCCGCCCACTGGATGCAGTTTGCTGCGGCGGCGTACGGCTGGCCGCTCTACATTTACTCCAACCTCTTTACGGGCCCCTGCAAACTCAGCAGAGACTGGTAAGGTGGCGTTGGCGTTGGCATCATCGGGACCTGTGGCGAGACCAGTAACCAAACCCAAATGTGTGTCTATCAGCTGCAGGAGTCGCACGGCCGAGTATGAAATCGTCGGAGGCGACCACCTAGGCTGCCATTTTTCTTCCATCCTGCAAAGCACTGGTTTGCAGTACAGAGACTTCATCCACGTCAGCTTCCACAACCAGGTGGGAGCCCCGCCCCTTCCAACCGTGAATACGTTCCATGGTTTTTAAATGTCATCACCGGCCTTACATCTCAGTGATTCAGACCGTTTGTATCCAGTGTCTCATCTAAGCACACATTGTGTCGCAGATCTATGAGATTCCCTTCTTCGTGGCTCTGGATCATAAGCGGGAGGCCATCCTGGTGGCCGTCAGAGGAACTCTTTCACTGAAGGTGAGTTGGGATGTCTCTTTTTTTAAAACCTTTTCCCAAAAGTGGTAACAGATATCAGCTGCCTAATTATTCACGGCAACTTATTTTTTCCATTTGTGGGCACTCCCCTCATTCTGGTTTTGAGTGTTGATGCTGACCAGCTAGACTCGGGCTGTCCTGCCTTGTGTTTCCCTGCCTCTCATCTGCAGTCAGGCAGCACACTTTCACATACAGTACAATAATATGGTGATGGTTTTAAGGTGGAGACTGATGTGTGCACAGCATTCCCGTGCACAGGCTTTAGGTGGCTGAACAGTTTGACCTTGTTCTGCTCCACGCAGTCGGACAACCGGTTCATGTGACGTTGGCACGACTCACAAAGGCTGCAGAACAGATCAGGGACCAGCCTCAGAAGTTGGGCATCAACATGCCTACTATTATGCACCACCCAACACCAATGGAACCTAAATCTGTGGGAACCATTCCTCACTTCTCTCTGATTTATTCCCTGTTTAAAAAGCTGCCTTTCCTTTGGTTTGCTCTTACTCTTCAGAATCACTTCCCTCCTTTGTGTGACTGAAAGAATAGGCTGATAAATGTGACCCCTCAGTTTAAATACCACTCACACAAGACAAAGGGGGAAGTGAAAAGACTGTTTTTGCATCATTATGTGCCCACACATATGAGGTCAGATGGAGACTTGGTTCTTCTTTCGAGTCTGAAGCTTCAGGAAGGAGCTGAATGAGTTTTATCCACACGGGACGCGTTCGGCATGAACTTTATGTCCAATCCGTGTCTCCTGCAGGACGTCCTAACAGACCTGTCTGCTGAATGTGAGAACCTGCCCACAGAAGGAGTGTCTGGAGCCTGCTACGCCCACAAGGTGAACATCCATTTAAATGCAGCTGTCCAAGCTGGTCTTGGTTGAAGTTTCCAGCAGACTCACCAGATGACTGTGTTTCCTGCAGGGCATCAGCCAGGCGGCGGGTTACATTTACAAGAGGCTGGTCAACGATGGCATCTTGAACCAGGCTTTCTCCATCGCACCGGTAAGAACTGTACCCGGGGCCACATGCTACGTTTCACACACACTTTACTTTAGTTGCATCACAGCTGGATCATTTCACCAGCGTGTCTCACTGACATATTGTCATATTGCACACAGCCTTTGTGGAAACGCCCCTTTTACACGTATCCATGATGCTTTGCATTCGGTGTCTAAACTCACTCTGTGGCACCAGCTTCACATGACCAGCTGATAAAACCATATTTTCATGACATGCTGATTATCAAGAATTTGCATGTGGCTCATGATTTTAGCATGTGGCGTCTGTTATACCTGCAAACTGCATCTTTGTGCATGTTGCACACAAGAATAATTCTCCCTGACTCTGCATTCTCGTGGTTTTACTACTTTGAGTTCATTTAGAGGAAATCATGGCTAGAAGATGATCCTGGCATCAAAGTATCAAAGTTTGGGTAAAGAGGAGATTCTTTAGTAGAACTTGATTTTTATCCTACATGGTGATGTCAAACTTGAAAGGTTTCTGCAGGGAATCCTCAGAAAAGTGGCTTAAGGTTGTGACACGTTGGATGTAAAGTTGATTTGGTTGCAGGTTTTAACAGAGCTCAGATGTTTCTTACAACTGGAAATGCTGTTAGAAAACTAGCAAGATTTTATATGTGAGAATATATAACTGGCTTGCTTTTTTCTCTACAAATATCCCAGTTATGCATTTTTTTCCCATTTGAAGCTGCAGTGTTTCTGCCCTCCTGTGTTTGCAGGAGTATAAACTGGTGATCACTGGTCACAGTCTGGGTGCTGGCGCTGCCTCGCTGCTGGCTGTTCTGTTGCGCAACTCCTTCCCCACCCTGCAGTGCTATGCATTTTCTCCACCAGGGGGACTCCTAAGGTAAGGCAGAGACGTCCGAGGTCAGCGCTGATTTCTAACAGCTTTAGCTGCAGCAGCTCTGCAGTAGGACACTGCTCTGCCACACAGATAGCGTAATCTATGTGTCATATTTAAATAGAAAATGTGCTGTGCACACATGCATGTAATCGTGTGTTCTGTTCTGCATCCTCTCTGTGTGCAGTAAAGCCTTAGCTGATTACTCCAAGGACTTTGTGGTCTCAGTGGTGCTGGGAAAGGATCTGGTTCCCAGGTAACACACAAAGCTCTTTACATTATATACCTGTTATGGATTTATTGTACACTGATGCTGAGTACATCCTTGTAACACTGATTCTCAGCATCCACAGTGGACCATTAAAGGTCGCGTGTTTGAGGATCACTGTTGTCTTCAGAAAGCCTGCATGAACGTGCTGTGGTGAGACAGACTGTTGCAGACCGCTGCAGGATGGAGATTCTATATTTGGCTCTGCTCTGTTATTACAGGCACATCGACGGAGAACACAGGAGCATCACACACTTATTTTAACCCACATGCAGTTAGTGGGATTAGCTTCACTGGTGATTCTGAGTGTGAAAGGTCCTTTGTCTCTGTGTGTTAGCCTTGGAACAGGTTAGTGACCTGTTGCCATAGAAGTGATGGACTTGTTTACAGATGCTGTGCAGCTACTCTCCAAGCTGTAGTGAAAATGGAGAGTTTGTAAAAACTGCACGAATGTTGCACAGACAGATAATTAAATCAGTTTTTTCTGCCCTCAGACTGAGCATTCCAAACATGGAGGATCTGAAGAGAAGGATACTGAAAATAGTTTCAAACTGCAATAAGCCCAAAGTAAGAACCCTTCACACAGCCTTATACTTTACACTATCTGGGAATATCTTAAGTGGCTGTCATGACTTTTGGATCGTTCTTCCTGTCTGCATCGCAGTACCGCATCCTGCTGCAGGGATGTTGGTACGAGCTGTTCGGAGGAGACCCAGATGACTTTCCCACTGAGATGGACACCAGGCGGGAGCGAGAGCTTAACCAGCCGCTCCTGGGAGAGGAGTCTCTGATCGTCCGCCGCTCGTCCTCCTATCAGAGCCTGGCATCAGATGATTCGCCCGCCCACGCAGCTGCACACTTGCCTCTCTTCCTGCCTGGACGCATCCTGCATATCACAGAAGATGGGCCGACACGGAGGTGGGTCCACAGGTGCTTTCATTCCTAGATGATTCCCAGATTTAGCATAAGAAGTTTGTTTTTGCCCAGTAGTGCTGACTGGAGTTAATTCATCTTAAAAAAAGCCAAGGGTTTTAGACCCATTCTTGATGTCACACATGGGGTGGATCTTATTGTGGAAGCAAGGATCAATGCATTGCTCACCCTAAAGCACACCTTGCAAAGGCCATTACAATTCTTCTGGACAATAATGTTGCTTTCAGTAAGGCTTGAAACGAGCATCTGGGCTCATAAACTCAGCAGGAACGTGTTTAAGATGCAGCTTTTTTTGCCTATAGATCATTTCAGCTTCTTACAGTGTAATGAGATGAAGGATGCTGGTGCTCAGATGTCTGCATCAGTTCCAGACGGACGCAGAGATTAAGTGGCCGATCTGTCTTTGGTTCTTTCCTTAGATCCTGCTTCTCCCAGGTCCGGTACCGTGCAGACTGGTCAGATGAAATGGCATTCCGGAGTATTCTGATCAGCCCCAGGATGCTTACGGACCACATGCCCGACGTCGTGCTCCGAGCACTCGGCTCTCTCACCAAGGACAAGCCCTTTTCCCTTTGCCCTTCCTCTTTCACTGACCAGCACAACCCGATCTGATCTGTACCATAGAGACGGACTCTGTGTGTGTGTGTGTGTGTGTGTGTGTGTGTGTGGGGTCTCGGCCTTTTCAGTGTTTAAAACCAGTCCCGATCACTTTTCTGTTCGTCCACTCCTGATAAAGGACCGCTTCAGGTATTTAGTTTTGCCTGTAATCACAGCATTTCTTCATATTTTAGCTCCAAGCCTTATGAAACATTAGATAAGTGAAAGCCTCCACAGAGGACCTTTGTGAAGAGTAACTACAGCACAAGCCTTTATTCATTCAATTGCACTTTTATTAATTATATATATCAAATAATTTGATGCATTTTGACTCTGAATTACTCCACAAGCAAGTGAATGCTCTGATCTTTGAATGTGCGTTGTGTACAATATGTGACAGTGCTGCAGTTTTTTTACCGTGATGTCAGTGTTGTGTGAGCGGTGCATGTTGGCTGAGGCTGCCCCACCCACAGTGACGGGGGTGGCCTTGGCCGCAGAGACCTATACGAAAACCACACCTTCATTGTGTAGTCGTTGCGATTAGCCTGTCTTGTGTTTAATGTCTGGAGACATCAGGTTGAACAGTGCCTATGCATTACAGAAACCAAGCCCAGGAAGACGGCGTGTTTACAGTGAGGTTTTTTTCTTCAGTGCAGTTCGAATAGTGCATGGTGTTTGGCATACATGTGGTAGATGTACGAGTTAGAAAGATTGTACTTATACGTAATGTGGGAACCTGCATATCATTTTCAGGTGGTATGTTTATATATTATAATAAAGGTCTGAATGAGCCGCTGTCTGCTTAACAATCTCACATCCTCTAAAGAAAGCACTGGACTCCTGGATGCAATTAAAGTTGTTTGTGAAGCACTTTTATTCCTTCATTTTCTTCCTCTTTGGCACTGAGTTTGTGAGTGAGAGCAGCCGGTTGGTTTTGGGGCTGTAAGCTAAGTTTTATAAGCTTTAACAATGGGACTAATCCATGGACAGAAGCCACAGGAGCCAGCCCTTAGGCCGTGATTTTGAACAGATCAGTAAGGATTTGTTGCAGGTTTTTTTTACACTATTTTATTAATTTAAATTACAGAAAAATACAAATATGACAGTCATGATGCAGACAGTTTATAAAAGACTTTTACTAAGAACATATCATCATCATCATCGCCACCAGGACAGCCTGTAATTTGTTCTTACACAAGGTCTGGGCATCATTCACAGTGGCTCAATATACACCATACTGGCAAAAGTATTCTCACCCTTCCAGATCATTGAGGTCAGGTGTTCCACTCACTTCCACAGGTGTATAAACAAAGCACCTGGGCCTGCAGACTGCGTCTACCAACATCAGTGAAAGAATGGGTCGCTCTCAGCAGCTCAGTGAACTCAGCGTGGCACCGTGATGGGATGATACCTGTGCAACAGGTCCACTCCTGAAGTTTCCTCACTGCTAAATATTCCACAGTCAGCTGTTAGTGGGATTATAACAGAGTGGAAGCGATTGGAAACAAATCACAGAGTGGGGTCAGTGGATGCTGAGGGTCATAGTGCACAGAGGTCACCAACTTTCTGCAGAGTCAGTCATACAGACCTGCAGACTTCATGTGATCCCCGTGAGTTCCTATTTCCAAACTGACGG
>VOQJ01041726.1:0-10026 GCA_015052665.1 Apistogramma diplotaenia | reverse complement strand
ATATTTTCTCTCATTTGAAGTCTGTTATTTTTCAATTTTGACAAATGTCAGACACGCACTTTTGTGGCTCGTTGGTCTAGGGGTATGATTCTCGCTTAGGGTGCGAGAGGTCCCGGGTTCAAATCCCGGACGAGCCCGTGTAATCAGTATTACAGGCTGGTATAACCTCTGTAAAGGTAACTGTCAAACACGTCCTCATCCATCATATTGTCAGACAAAGAATTGTTATTCCTCACTCCAGAGAAAACACCTCCACTGCGCGAGAGTCCAGTGGCAGTGTGCTTTAGTCCTCTGCATCTGACACTTTGCATTGCTCTTGGGAATGTGAGGCGTGCATGCCATAGAAACCCATTCTATGAACCTATCTGCGCACTGGTCTTGAGCGAATCTGAGAACCACATAAAGTTTGTAGGTCTGTAGTGATTGGCTGTGCAGAATGTTGCTGATGCCTCTGCACAATTCTCGGCCCATTTGTCCATCTTAAATTTTCTCTCACTTAAATTACCTTTATTTTCAATTTTGATAGATGTCAGTGGTGTTTTTGTGGCTCGTTGGTCTAGGGGTATGATTCTCGCTTAGGGTGCGAGAGGTCCCGGCTTCAAATCCCGGACGAGCCCATTTAATCAGTACACAATACTCTGCCCATCTGTCTGGTGATCTCACGTTAAAGCTGTGTGAATGTTTCTTTTGCAGTGGACTCGCAGCACAGGACGAACTTGCGGAATTTTTTTTTTTTTGGATTGAGTTAAATTTTTCCGATATTTCGCCTGCGATAAAACAGTTCTGGCCAATCAGAGCACTGTCAAGTAGTGACAAAATCAAAACATGGTGGAGCATCTGATTGTTTTTTTTTTCACAGAACGCCATCTTGTGTGACAAAAGAGACAAGAATTATAAAGATAATGATTATAAAGACAATGTGTGGAACAGGACAGCTGAGGACATTCAACTCTGTATTTAGTAGAATAGCAATAGCAGTAGCAGGATTTTATGCTAAACTACACTGCCATCAACATTTCATGTTGATCTGGTCTCTATTTGTATTGTTTGTTACTTGTTTGTTTTTGGGGTTTTTTTTCATTTTATATCTCTCACCAGAATTATGCTCAGAATGAATACATTATGCATTGTCAAAGCACCGTGATTTCTTTTAAACCTTGCTTTTCCAGCAAGAGAATCTACAAGTGTTGTGTGTTGTGTCGTTAGCTGAAGAAGTTAAGAAGATATGGAGGAATCTGAGGGACACTTACGTGAGAAAGAAGAGGGAAGAGAAAGACATAAGGAGTGGCCAGGCAGGTGGAAAACAGAGGGAGAGGTGGAAGTATATGGATGTAATGTCATTTCTTGACCAGTGCACTTCATTTAGGAGGTAAATAATAACTAATTGCTCAATTGAGCTCCAGCCATGAGGAGACTCCACCAAAGCAATCATGGATAAGAATTAAAATCCAGGAGCTACTCCATGATGCAGAGTTTGGGCCCATTTATGAGCCATCACAAAATTATGCACTTCTTTAACTTATTCATTTCTTTAGTACATTTATTTCTTTAGGTATGAGTTTGCTTTTTGTAGAGTTGGTTTCATGAAGATTCTCATCTCAGGTAGATGCAATGCGTGAAAACTCAGTTAAATAAACTGGTTTCAAGTTTTTTAAATTCTGAAACATTTCACCACTATACATAAAAATATGCTGTTCAATATTTCTGCTGTTCTGTAAAGTAAATATTTTTCATCGTGTTTGTGAATTGAAAGATATAGCGTTGTTTGTGTTGTTTTGTGTAAAACATTTTTAATATATATTTTGAAATTTCATAGTGCAGTTTTTTGTGTGAACAATAAAACTCCAAAGTAAACAATAATTAAAGTTTGTACAAACATTTAAACTATATACAAACAAAAAGTAATTACATTTTTAAAGATGTTTAGTGTAAACAACAATACCAAAAAAGATACCACAATATTTTTGAACTGTAAAGGGACAATGCAAAGCATTTACAAAGATAACCCATGGTGAACATGGCCATACTGCCAGGGCAGCTGGTGAAGAGAAGTACTGGCAGACGTTTTGTTGCACAATGTCTGCTGAACATTGGGTGAGAATTCCAAAGGCATTTTCAACAACATGGTGGCCCCTCGAGAGGTGGTAATTGAATACCCGTCTGTCTTCCTGAAGGTGGCGTCCTGGATAAGGCCAACGGAGGAATGGTTTCATAGGGAACGCCTCATCAGCCTCATATGGCACCGATCCCAGCTCTGGTGCAGAAGTTAGAGGAGAGGCAGGTGGGACATGGAGGTCATCTGATTGAAGGGATTTGCCAAGATGAAAATTGGCAAAAATGCCTCCAACGCTGTTGCTGCCAGAACTTCCAACTTCAACTGCAAGACATTTATAGTCTGCATCAACAAGTGCCAGCAAGACTATATCTAAATGTTCCTTTATAATTGTAGTACAAAGAGCGAGAGTTTGGAGGTGGCTGTATAATAATGTGCTTCCCATCCAGTGCACCAGTGTGGAAAGTTCCACCGTTCCTCAAACCTCTTGGCAGTTTTTTGCCATGTCTCCTCTGTAGGGCATGGACAATGACTGCCTTTCATGGTTTCCCATATGATGTCAAAAGTTCCTTTCACTATTTGGGCCACAGATGAAATCCCAAGGCAACAACTGCTAGCAATGGTGCTAAGAAATCTGCAAAAACACAAGATGATTTGAGTCCTAACAATTTTAAATATTTATCATAATGAAAACGAAAAGATTTCACAGAAAATCTCTATCTTTACAAAGATACTTTGTAAAGATTTTTCAAAACGGGTATTTTCTTTATTGTATATATACGGCCTTCATAAATCCGGTTGACTACAGTCTATTTAACAACATAAGTACAGATATTACACATCAAAACCACAGAGAAACATTAGAAATTACTTTCCAATAGACGGTTACTGGCATATATAATATAATATTATGAATATAAAATGATATGAAATTCATATCATTCATATCCGTTCATATTCCGGTGTGAATATGGGTTACACGATCGCATCCGAAAGATTTGGAGTTTCATGTCATTTTTACGCAATGCGTCCGGTGTGTGTCTGTGCTGTTAGTCGACAAAAACTCAAAACAAGATAAAAAAAAAAAACCCTCAAAATATGCCCAAAATCAAAGCAATGAATGAGGAACACATGTTTAACTTGATTTTGTCTGCAAGGGAATTAAGTTACATACAGTGCCTTGCGAAAGTATTCGGCCCCCTTGAACTTCTGAACCTTTTGCCACATTTCAGGCTTCAAACATAAAGATATAAAATTTACATTTTTTGGGAAGAATCAACAAGTGGGACACAATCATGAAGTGAAATGAAATTTATTAGATATTTTAAACTTTTTTAACAAGTAAAAACCAGAAAAGTGAGGCATGCAATATTATTCGGCCCCCTTGCGTTAATACTTTGTACCGCCAGCTTTTGCTGCAATTACAGCTGCAAGTTGCTTGGGGTATGTCTCTATCAGCTTTGCACATTGAGAGATTGAAATTCTTGCCCATTCTTTCTTGCAAAACAGCTCGAGCTCAGTGAGGTTGGATGGAGAGCGTTTGTAAACAGCATATATCTTCATACATCATTGGTTGTTCGGTTCAGCAATATCGGTTAAATATATCATATAACAGACAAACACAGTGACATTTGAGAAGTGAAATGAAGTTTATAGGATTTACAGAAAGCACCTTAAACTGCTGCTGTGTGTATAAATAATCAGTCAGAAGGTGGCGCTGTGGTTCACAAAAATCTCTCAAACAGACATATGCTCCCATTTAATAGCAGAACAGTAGTCTGTAGTTACTTTATGGTTAAATGCTTTTTGCTTTGTGTATCAAGAATGTTTTTTTTCTTTTAATTTTAATTAATGAAATTAATGACTCTTGTGGCCTACAAAAGCTTAAAATTTTAGTATTAGTTTTCTAACACTAATAATCAGTCCTCTCATCATCCTACCCATCTCACTCAGGGCAACCTACATTTTTTTCCTCATTTGACATCTCCACTTCCAACAACATCTATCACATCTTCTTGCTCACAATCTGCTACACAGACTGGTCCTCAACGAGAATGAAGCATACAGGAATGTTTTGAGCCTGTTAACATCTTTAAAACAGTTTCAACCTGTTTGGTATTTAAGGCAAATCAGAGGTCAAACCAGATAACTACAGAAATGGTAAATAATTTAATTGTCTTGAAAACTGTTAAAGTTTAAATGACTGTCCAAACGTATTTTTCTTTATGAAATTGTAACACTATAATTACAACTGAATAAACTTAACAACAGTACGTTAAAATCCATTACCTGAAAGTGGTTTTAGGATATAGATGTCATTTACAGTAGTTTACACATTCACCTGACAAGTGAAAGGTTGCTGGTTCAGTTCCCGACAGAAGCAAAGGTTCCCTTTGGGGCTGTGTCAGGAAGGGCATCTGAGCAAACCTTTGTGACAGGAGCAGCTGAAAGTAAGTGACTAAGTGACTTTTAATGTGGTTCGAGTATTTCAGAACCACTTCTGTTTCACTCTCTCTGGCTGTTTCTAGAATGAAAGCCAAGCATTTCATGGTGTTACATTGTGCTGGGTCATTTTGATAAATATAGTGTCACATCTGTTATTGGCTCACTGACTTTAACAACAGATGATTCACACAGTTTGTTTTCTCTTCCTTCCTCTCTCTCTCCTTTATTTTTGATACCAGGACTTTGCATTTGTGAGGTCAGACATGACTCAGAGGGTGAAATAATATTGTATAGGAGTGCAGTGCAGGGTGGACTAAACCATTTTATATCATTTGTAAGGGGTCACCAATGGCAGGTGAGCCTCCACTAATTTTTGGAATTAAAGTTCAGTCTCCAGGTAATTCAGTCAATTTAATTATGATATTAATTACTTATAAATTTTAAAAAGGCAAAAATAACAAACTTTTCATTCCAGGCTTGCAGACTCCTCCCACCACTGGAACCTTGGATACAAAAAAGCAATTTCTGAGGAGTTCAGGGGGAAAAAAAAGTTATTTTCAGGCATAAAAAGGTAACCAAACTCTCTAAAGACTTTGATTAATGCCATCAACAGTTAGATGTTCAAATGGGTGCAAATTCAACACCATAATCCCAATCAAATTATTCAAAAAGATGAATAGTCTTAGTGGTCACAAAGAACCCAGCGTTACTTCTCAGCTCAACACACAACATTTTGGCTCAGTACGTCTTAGTCGCATGCCAAGCCTTTTATTCAAGAGAAAAAATACCTATCTGATACTGCCACAAAACACGCTGCGTGGCAGACGGGTTGCAGGACTCCAATGCAGGACTCAGGAGACAGATTGCTTAACTTAAACTTGGTTTTCAGCTTTATTAGCTACAGCACAAAACATAAAAAGAGACAATATATACACAAGGGTTAGTGAGGGAACTGGAGACAGGTGAACAGTTAAACAGGTGAACATTAAGACACTAACAGACACAACACTGAACACAACACACAGCGAGCAGAACTGGAAAAATAAAACAGGGATAACTAAACAGTGAAGAGATAGACATGACCTAAAGACATGATAGAGGCAGACACACTGAGGGAGAAATAAACTCTAAAGCAAGGGAACTAGGAAACCTACGTACACCAAAGAGAAAACACATGAAACCTTATGAGCATTAAATAAACCAGGAATAGTGAAGAAAAACAATATGATCACAGGGCAACCAAGAATCTCAGGAACGTCAGAGTTCAAAACTCAAACACTGGAGAACAGACAAGACTGTCACAGATACATAATAACTGTGATTCAGCTTCATTTTGGGAACAATGAAAAACAATGAAATATGTATGATAAACATGTTCTTTAAGGTACCCACAAGTACATACAAAATACATATTTCATTGGAGCTACAGTAAGCAGCAAATGTGATATAACTTCAGTGTCTCTATTTTAAGAGACATGGAAGTTTATTTTAGAGTTGTGTGGAAGCAGTCTACTCAAACTACAGATCAGTGACGTGCAGTCTGGGCAGGCGGCCTGACCTGTCATCATGGAAATATGAAATTAAAAAATAAATTAAATAGTTATATTTATTCAGTGATTTGTTTTTTAAAGTTATTTTCCATTTAACTATTTTCAAAATCGCTGAATTTTCCCATTTACTGTCCAGATACTGAGAAGAGATGATCGGTGAGGCACCAGCCCGCTGAGCCTCACCATGGATTGAGTAATGACTATGCTAACTGTGCTGCATGCTATGCAGTGAGACCGTATTGCTGTCGCTATTAAAATGTTCGAACACTTTTACCATATGAATTAAATTTCTATATTTTAGCTGGTGTATATAATGCACAGTGATTTTTTTAAACAACAACTATATGTGTGTAACGTATTCTTGTGCTGCATCATAAAACTGCTGCGCAAAGGCACTAGGTGAGATGCGCAGTTCTTGTGCCTCATGGCAGGGGGCGCTGGTGATCCCAGGGATTCTTCTTACGACTCCTCGGCTGCAGAATAATAGAATTAGACAGCAAGCTACAGTAAACAAAGGAGCGGAGCATGGACTTCATTTATAAGTAAAGGTATGATGATAATAATGTTTTTTTAATTTATTTTTTCTTTATTTTTTCTATGCTAGTTTGTCAATGTAAAGGTTCCCTGTGATGAACTACGCAAGAACATTTCTCTGTAACAACATTCATTCAACCAAAGACACTTCCACACACTCATTTATTCTGCACCTGAGAGTAGATACAGTCTGGACCTTCAACTGTCTGCGTTAAGCTGTTTGCAGCCTTTCGCACTTTGACCTGTGAATAGACCAAATCCTGCTGCTGCGTGCTGTTTTGCACTGAGTTTAAAGAAGGTCCGGGTCTGTGTTTGGAGAAGTCAATCTCTCCATAGTGGATGTCTTCATTTTCTGTTCTTCTGGTCTCTTCTTGAACAGCCACATTCTGTGAGGAAAAATGAAAACAGGCCAAACTTGAAGTGTAATGAAAGCTGAAAGAAAACCCTTCACCTCACTTTGTTCACCTCACTCCCCTTCTTCATCGGCTCTTATGCAAACTCATATGATGAGGTGAATAACATGTTACCGAGCACGGGAACACCTCAATGCTGTGAAAACAAAGTTATATGCAGAAAACAGGAAGTGTGATCACATTTAATGTGAGTGAGAATTCGGCTCAGTGTGATATGACGCAGTCATGTTAATGGCGTAATAAAGTTCTGTTTTCTCACCTGCGTCTGATGGGAAACTCCTCGTTTCATCCACCTAAAATAAGCAAGAGAACGTTTAGATTAAATTTCAGTATAAGAACAGAAAGGTGAAGAAAAATGAGAATTACTTTTGTGGAGATCTGCACAAAACTCTCCATTTTAATAGGTCACCCGCAAATGCATTGCAATACAGTTTTGAACGAATAACCTAAAAATGCACAGAAGTTGTTCAATAATAATTGCAAGTAAATCAAAGATTTATTACGTAGTTAATGGAAACAAAACTGGGAAACTGCATTTTGTTAAACTTTCTTCACTACAAAAACAACAGGAAGCACTCTGAGAGCACAAAGCCCCACCAACACAGCTCTCCCTCTGAGTAATGTTTACTATTAAGGGAGTATTATTGTATTTTGTTTGTAGTCATAATATTTATATTTATTATATTTATGTGGCTCCATTCACCTTCTTTTCAGAAACCTTTTAGATATTACACATTTTAGCATTAACTTGAAATAAAGGCAGATGAGAAATTTAAAAGTGAGGTCAGAGGTCAAATGTGACATAATATTTGGATGCAAACTATAATGTGATATTTTGAATCCCCGTATATTACACTCATTTCAAAAATGATGCCAATGCAGACAAAAACAGCAGAATTTTGAGCAGTTTTAAAGATAAAAGACATTTTATGAAAGTTTAACCTTATTTGACCTTGATGAAGAGGTCAGAGGTCAAAAGTAACCTGATATTTGTATTTGAATACAAACGGTGGCAGTAAGAAATTAATTTTATTAAATAGCTCTATGTAGCATTATTGTCTTCAGACCCTCAGCTTAATCTTTTGACCTTGAACGAAAGATCAGAGGTCAAATGTGACATGATATTTGAAATCTTCGTACAGTACTTTCTATCTGTTGACAATACACACCACAGTTGGTTTATAAGTTATAAGACTTTTTGTCCATTTTTAGGCCATTAAATCATTAAGTTGGCCTTGAACACCTTGGTCTGAGGAAGGCAAATTGTAATGAATTGTTAAATTGACCCCAATCTGCACCCCTACAAAGTTTTACCAGAAATTATTTTAAAACTTTTTGAGCTGTCTACAGACACGCTGACACGCACATAACATGATAGTGAGACACAGTTTGCAATATACTGCCACCTTGTGGCCACCAGCAGCAATGAGGAGTGACTTTGTCTTTTATTTTGATGTCAAATCGACGAACAATCTACAAACGTGATGGTGTAACTGTAAAAATATGCATCAAAACTTTTGTTTAGATTCATAATCAAAATGAAACAATTAACAGTCTTAAGGCAGAATAAAGAAGTAAAAAACATCTAAATATGTTACAAAAGACGTTTTGGGGTTTTTTTGGGAGTTTTTTTTTCAACTTGAACATCAATCTGAGAGGCTTACCAAAGGATAAAAATCATACAAATGAATATGATGATGCCAACGATCCCTCCAACAGCAGGCCACAACAGTGAGTACTGTTCACCTCCTAGAGAAACACAGACACAGAGTATAGCAAATCTTTCTACTTAGTATACTCAGTTTTCATTCATATGCTTTATGAAGAAAACGTAAATTTATCTCACAGGATTATCCCATCCCATTATTCCAATCAGTCTGTTATGAATTTAAACACAAATGTTTGTAATTCAGTGCACTGAATTAAGCTGCTGTCTTCTTCTGCCTCTCAGCGAGGACGGACACTTTTCCTCTCTCTCCCGCCCTCCCTGTTATCCTGCTACTGCTGCTTGCTGAAGAGCTCTCTCTGCACTACACCGAACTACAAATCGAATACCATGGATCTGGCTAACTGGGCTCTAGCTGCCGATAGAATCTTTTCCATGATGAGGTCCTGGGGTGGAGAGCCTGCTTGTCCTCGTGGGACCGACCCGGTACAGAAGCCCAGTGGACTGCTGGAAACAAAGAGCAGCCTGACCCAAACAATATCTGCCTATCTGGAATTCGGCGCCCTGACGGCCTTGGAACCGACTTATCAAATACTCTTTGGGTGGAGTTCACCCCCTCCTCCCAATCTCGTACCTGCCGGCTCTCCCGCCCTCCCTGTCACAGCATGAGATGACTTTTTTCAACCTGACCTTCCGTTATCTTTTCTGTTTTTCCTGACCACTAATGGTGACCACAGACATCTGTCTTCCCTGTGTTTGTTGTTTGTATTGTGGATGGGTGTTCAGAAATTGTAATTTACCCTTATGGGACCAATAAAGGTATTCTATTCTATTCTATTCTATTCTATTCTATTCTATTCTATTCACTGTGTGCTTACATTACACTTCATCCATTACTGAATACAGTAGTTCTGCATTTACCTTCAATATTCACATGAATCTCTGCTGATGTCTGATTATCCAGATCATTAGTGGCCACACAGTAATAAACTCCTCCATCTGTTACATTGAAGCTGTAAATCTGTCCTTCAGATACGTTCACAGGTCCGTCTCTGCTCTTCTTGAACCAGGTGAAGCTGCTGACTGGAGGTTTGGCTCTGCTGGAGCAGGTCAGCTTCACCCAGCTGCCTGCTGACACCAAAGCTGATGGACTGATGGATGCTGAGGTGCTTTTAGGAGCATCTGGAGAAAAATAAAAGAAGCTTATTACCATTATTCATTATGCACAACAACTGCAGGATCCAACTACAAACTCTGATTGTCTTACATGAAACATTGAGAGTCGTGTGTGTCTCTGCTATCTTGGTGCTGCTATCAGGATATCTGGCAGAGCAGCTGATCTTCTTTCCATCATGTGTGTCTGAC
>VOQJ01041720.1:0-11041 GCA_015052665.1 Apistogramma diplotaenia | reverse complement strand
ATTTAGAATAAGGACTAGTAGAAAAATATGCTACATTTAAACATTTTATTTCAACATTATTTAAACATTTATTTCAAATTTAACCTTCCTCAGAAATGGCAACACAGCCATGAAAAACACTCAAATAAAAAAATATCCTTATCCTTATATATATTAGTGCTAGGCACTGATGTGGAATACCTTTCCATAGTGGTCTGTTGCTGCAGTCTTGCAACAGTAGATGCTGGTTGCTAACGAACTCGGCTGTGCTCCAAAGGGTGGGATCAGCTAAGGTGGTAAAACAAGTTAGTCGTATTGCCGGTCTGGGGGGGTACAGTCCTGCACAATTTGCAGACAACACTGGTCTGAGTACGTCCGACTGAAAAAATCCTAAAAACTGCCAAACTGGTGAGCTGACCTTTCCTTTTTTATTCACAATTTCTTCACTTGCTGTCGTGCTCATATTCCACTTTTCACCACGCGTCTCACACAAAAGTTACACAAACAAAAGGGCGTGCACAAGATAATGAGGTGGCGCAACCAAGTTTGATACTGCTCCATGATTGGCTATTAGCGTGTCACTCAATACGTTGCTAAGCACCAAAGGACCGACCAACCGATCTTCCTTCACAAGCGGGTGCATTTAAAGCGGAATCGTTCCTCTGGTTTATTCCAATGAAAAAAAAATCGAACGTTCTATCGAGCGCATTTTCTATTGATATTGATTACGTGTCTATCGTGATACATATCATTATTGTTTTATCGCCCAGCCCTAGTATTATATCATCTGAAATAAACTGTAAATTTTAAAAGTCAACTTATTGTGCTATAATAATGTCAAAACACAAGAGAGAGGCTCTGTGAGTAGCTGGGTTCCACTGTGCTGCATATTTAGATTTCCTGAGATTTACACTCCCAAAGATCACTTAAAAACGAAGCTCCAGACAAATCTCTGGGGATTACTATGCTCTGTTAAGCCTCTGCACTCCCATGGCACACCCAGGTATTCCATGGGAGTGCAGAGCCTTTATTTGTCTTCTGAGGCCTTCATGTGATCATCATGGTGTCTTTGGGGTCATTTTCAGTTTTTAGCTTAAGAAAAAATGTACAAATTATTTAATTATTTTTCAAGCTAAGATTCATTGGTGTTGGCTCATTTTCTGTTTGAAACACGAATGAGAAAACCTTTTCAATGACACCCCCCCCTCCCCCCGCAAACCCTCCCCCCTTCACATTATTGGAGAGAGAGCGAGAACGAGAGAGCCTGTGAGCACCCACGGTGTGTACCCACTTGTTCCCGCACAAGGTTGCAACATTGTTGCAAAATTAGAGCCCCCAACACTGTCTGGTTCCCATAAGCCAGAGGGTGAAAGGTTGTTGATATCACATAGAAAAAGCTTGGTCAGCATGGCTCTGCACCACTGATGGCACAGCGATTCACCGCTCAGCTGCCGTAGAGTTGATACTGGAAGAGACGGGGTTTGATAGTGATGCAGAGGAAGACGTTTCACAATATGAGGATCACAGTTCTGAAAGTTCAGAGTCTGACACTGAGTTTGAAGAGAAGGAGCATCAGCCAGCTTAAAAGCATGAAAGCGTCTTAGGACCAGCCTGTCAGCAGCTTGCAAATGACACATGGATGTCAAAAAATGTCAGAATGTGATTTGGATGATACCAAGACCTACACACTTGGCACGAGACCTCGAGTCTTCTTTTGACTCATCTGGACTGTGCAAATTTAGAGGTTTTTGGAGAGAAGTGGAAGTTTATGGATGAAACCAAGCTGGATGCTTACTTTGGGGATCTTCTCCTTGCTGGTGTTTTCAGGTCCAAAGGGGAGGCCACAGAAACTGACAGAGAGCTCTTCTGGTCATCTAGATTTCTGAAAACGTAAAAAATAATTTCCAGTACCATCCATTTTAATGACTGTGATGACAGACCACAGTGTGGGATATGTGGGTGGCCCATCTCCCCCTTTACAGCCCTGGCTGGGCCCAGTGTCACTGCTGATGAGCAGCCGGTGCCATTTCGGGGGTCACTGCCCATTCCGGCAGTGCATCCCATCTAAGCCTGCCAAGTATGGTATAAAGATTTGGACTGCCTGTGATTCTATTCATAAATGTGATTTAACAAAGGTAAAAGGAACACATTTATGTGTTTTTATATTACTTGCAATTGGGAAGAAGTAAACATCTGCTGAGTTTATTAAGAAAATGGTTTTATTATTTTGAATTAAAAGCCTGACCCAGCAGGACTCCTTGTGTAACAGAAAACTGAGTCTGTGCCTGACTGACACCTGTCAGTGTTAGTGCACCACTTGAAAACCTCAAACTCTAATTAGTTTACGGTGTTTAGGGACCTCTTTTAAACCTTAAATAGGGAGCGTTTCAGGGACAAGGAAGGGATGCAACGTACGTGGGATTATTGCACAGTCCAGCCTGTGTGCCACTGCTGAGGAGTTCCTGTTGGCAGCATTCATCCTGGGAAATATGTCACAAGGGATTCATTTAGGCTCTGTCTCATTACCCACGCTTTCCTTCTGGTGACTGCCAAAGACCCACTATAAGACCACTCTGCCTGGTTTGCTTCTGTAGCAGAGATCGTATCCCTCTGCCAAGGCAAGAACCCAGCATGTAAACATCGCAGTCTGCCCGTGTTTTTTCCCCAACAATATTATGCAAAAGAATAACAGACTGAATTTTATGGCAGAGAATAGGGTCCTCAAGTTTTACTGTAGTTTGTTAGCTTTAGTGCTTTCTACAGCATCAGTCCTGGGGAGGGACGGCTTAATGGAAGAAAGTTCATTTAAAGAAAAAGAAGACAATTAAAACAATTTGATTAAGAAATAAAATGAGGGGCTGCATCAAGGCCCAGTACGAGATAGGATTATTTTGAACTTTGAATCATGCAAAGCTACTCTAAATAGGCGAAACAGGTCTGCTGTAAGCTAAGCTAGTGACAGAGCAGCAGCAAAATGAGGTCCTGACATTATTATCCCAGCAAACATGCTTAAAATAGTGGTGGTCCAGTCAGATTTCCCCCCAATAAAAATGATACAGATCATACAATTGTATTTAATAGAATCAAATCTGATTGACAACTAATTTGGTTGCTGAATAAGTTGTGAACAGACAGCCACACAACGTCCACATGCAAAGACTGTTATTACCAGAGTCTGGTTTTTCTATATGAATATGGCTGTAATAATAGTGTCTGCAAACACTGATGAAGGTCAGGTGCTGCTAACAGTTAGAGCCCGTCCTTGCTTTCTGTCGTCCTGCCTGTCCGTAGCTGCAGCTGAGAGAGCATCTTTGTTCTGTTTGGCTGTGAGTTTAAAGGTCACAGTGAGCAGAACAGGTGGAGATCTGGTAAATATTTCATTATCAGCTGTAACTTCATTAAAAGGACAATCTAAAATAGAAGTTAAAAACTCCTTCTTATGGTTTTCTTTAGTTCCTCCACACTGAGAACATCATATCGGTTAAACAGCATATTGTATTGTTCTGTAAACAAACCAACCAGAACATACAGTCCAAACTCCAAAGAAGCTGGAATGGTGGTAAAAGTGGTGGAGAGAATGAAATCAAAGAGGTTACTGTGAGTGACAGAACCTTTAAAGTACAGTACAACCCCAGAAAGTAAAACGTGAATCAAAGAAAAATGCAATGATTTTCAAATCTCATCAACCTACATTTCATCCGCAATGGAACAAAGCAAGCATTTAATGTTTCAAATGTTGAAGCTGAGAAATTTGACTATTTCGTGAAAAATATTCATCCATTTGGAATTCGATTACAGCCGTGCATCTCCAAAAGGTTGGGATGAGGGCAGCAAGAACCTGGAAAGGTAAGTGGCAATTAAAAGAAGCAACTGGAGGAACATTTAATTATGATTAGGTTAATTATGTTAATTGGCAACAGGTCAGTAACATAAATATAGCATCTGAGGCAGAGTTTCTCACAAATAAAACTGGACTTCACTAACCTGGAAAACACTGTGTCGTCGATTTGTGGAACAATTTTCATATGTCATCATGTACAGTACATACGAGGAGTCCGAGAATCTGAAGGTCTTTTTGCACCAGGGACAGAGTGGATGTCCACAATCTTCAGGCCCTAAAAGCATTCACGGCTCTGTCATTGGAATCGCTGCACTGGCTCAGAACACTTCCAGATACCATTGTCTGTGAACACTGTTGCCATGCCATCACAAATATAGGTTAAAGCTCTGTCATGCAAGAGGAAGCTATGCATGAACATGATACAGAAAGGCCACTGTCTCCTCCGGGCCAAAACTAATTTACAATGGACTGAGGCGAAGTGGAAACTGTTCTGTGGTTGGACAAATTCAAATTTAAAATTCCTTTTGGAGGGTGTGGATGCCACGTCCTCCAGACTAAAGAGGCGAGCGCGTGTTATCGGCCTGTTATCGGTGATCGGTTAAAGCAGCCTGCTTCTCTGATGGTATGAGGGTGCATTAGTACCTAAGGAAGCTTACCTATGTGGAAAGGCACCATGAATGCTGAAAGTATATATGGCCTTCAGGACAACATGTGCTTCCCATGCAGACACCTTTCATATTGCATACTACAGTTATTACAACAGTATGGCTTTGTAGTAGAAGAGTCTGGGTGCTGAACTGTCATGCCTGCAGTCTACACCTTTCACCAGTTGGGTGCACCACTGAGCGCATCATGAAATGAAAAATATGACAAAGAAGACCCAGGACTGCTGAGCAGCAAGAATACTGTAGCACACAAGAATGAGATGATATTCGCCCCAGAGGTACAGCAGCTGCTCTCCTCAGCACCCACACATTTACAGAGTGTTGTTAAACGAAGTCAGGATGCTACACGGTGGTAACTATGTCACCGGCTCAACATTTTTGAGACATGTTTCTGCCATCAAATTCAAAATGAGCTTATTTTTTTAGGTACATTTTCTCAGTTCAAACATTTGATATGTTTTCTATGTTCCATTGTGTATAAAATATTGGTTTATGTGAACAAATTTCATTCAGTGCATTATGTTTTTATTTACATTTTACACAGCGCCCCACATTTTTGGAATTGGGGTTCCTCCTTTATCTTTGATAACAGTTATGCACACTCTTCATTCCCTCTGCCACCTTCTTGAGGTTATTAATGTAAACTTTTCCAATTCTCTATGCTGAACACCTGTTGACTGTTTGTCCGTCCCTCTGAATTCCAGCTTTTCCCAAACCATCTCAGCTAGGTTTAGATAAGGAAGTTGTGGAAGCCATGTGACTTGTATAGGTACAGATCACTCCAAGTCTTTATTAAACTTAATCTAAGCAATTCTCTTCCTTTTTTCCTTTCACTCATTCTTGCATTTGCACAATATTTGTATAAAATTACAATCATCCTGTCTCAGAGTGACACTGAAACACTAATGCATGCATTTATTATTTCTAGGTTGAGATGATTTCTAGTCTATATGACTGACACCCCCTGAGCCTGGTTCTGCTGGTTTCGTGCTGTTAAAAAGAAGTTTGTCCCTCCCACTATTCTAAGGTGCTTGCTTATAGGGAGTTGTTTGTGATTGTTGGATTTTATCTGTAATTTTTGTAGGGTCTTTACCTTTACAATAAAAAGTACCTTGCAGCGACTGTTGTGATTTGGCTCTTTTTTTGTGACAGCCAGTCTTATCTCGACACTGTGCTTCACAAAAAAAAAAAAAAAAAACCCAGCAGATAGTTACTCAAACAAACTTTGCTCAAACATTTACCAATCACAAACAACATTTAGGCATGAAGGATTGAAACTTCCAAAATAATCAAGGCAAATGACTTGGTATATTAATATAATACCAAATATGCCAATTACATCAAAGATAATCCATCCAGTCATCCATTTTCTTCTGCTTATCTGGGGCTGGTTTGCAGGAGCAGGAGGCTAAGCAGAGAAGCCCAGACCTCCACCTCCTCTAGCTCATCCGGTTGAACTTTCCCAGGCCAGCGAATATATTCAAACTCTCCAGTATGTCCTGGGTCTGCTCTGTGGGCCTACTCCCAGTAGAACATCTCACTCAATGCTCGTGGCCATAGATAAGAGTAGGGACGTAGATCGACCAATATACTGACAGCTTTGCTTTTATGCTCAGCTCTCTCTACACCATGACAGACCTTTACAGTGTCTGCATCACTGCAGCCCCAATCCATCTGTCAGTCTCACGCTCCCAGAGATAATTAAAGTCCTCCACGTGGGGCAGCAATGCAATGAATGAATGCAATGAGTCCAAGGTTCAACTAATAGACAAACTCTCCTTTCATGCACCCTGGCATAGACCTTCCTGGGGAGGCTGACAAGTGTGATTCCCCGATAATTGGGGCACACCCTCCATTCCACATTTTTGAATATGGGACCCTCCCTCCCAGAGGCACAGCAATAGATCTTTATGCGACACTGCAGTGGTGTGTCAACCAAACAGGCGTACAACATCCAGAGCATTCAGGGCAAATCACATGCACCCCAGAGCCCCTACCCCCAAAAAGTTGTTTAATTACTTAAGTGACTTCACCCCCAGTGATCATCAATTCATAAGGTCTTCTTCCACCACATGAGCTGGGTTCCGCTTGGCCTGTCCATCAGCTGTCTCCACGGGCTAACCAAGCCTGATCTGACTCCATCTTCAGCTTGATAGCTTCCTTCACCTCTGGTGTCCATCACCTAGTTCAGGGATTACCACCACAACAGGCACTAACCACAATGCAGCAGCCTGAACACTGGAGGTGGATTCCATGTCCTCAGCCCCACTTGGAAGGCTGTTGAATTTCTACCAGGCATTCCCAGTGCACCCTCAGTACACGTTTAGATTCATCAGGTCTGTCAGCCTCCTCCCCTGCTACCTGAACCAGTTCATCACCAGGTGGTTATCAGATGGCAGCTCACCTTTTTTTATTTCACCCAAGTGTCAGAGAATATACGGCCACAGATCTAATGCTATAATTACAAAATCGATCATCTGCAACCTAGGGTGTCCTGGTGCCACATGTACTTACGGACCTCCTTCCATTCGAAGATTATGGACAACCGTGGTTTTCACAGAAGTACAATAATCTGGTTCGGATCAGGCGGGCCATTCCTCTCGATCATGCCAGGTCTCACTGTTGTTGCTCATACGTGCATTGAAGTCTCCCAGTAGAACGATAGAGCCTACAGATGGAGCACCCTGGAGCACCCCGCCCAGCGACTCCAAGAAGGCTGGGTCTTCCATCATTTGGCACATAAATACAACCAACAGTCAGTACCCATTCCTCAGCTCAATGGTGTAGAGAAGTGAACCTATCGTCCACCTTCCCCAGGCCTGGCTTCAGGGTGGGGCTCCAGTAACGCTCTCTCAAATCGATCTATTGTTTTAACTTTGTCTATATGTAAAGTGTCTTTGAGTTTTTAGAAAAGCGCTACCCAAATAAAATCTATTATTATTATTATTATTATTATTATTATTATTATTATTATTATTATTATTATTATCAAATGGGGGTTGTTTGATGTGTTCTCAAATCACCATCTTAATATGGTGGAGAGGTTTGCGTGTCCCAGTAATCCCAGGGGCTATGTCGTCTGGGGTCTTTTACCCCCTGGTAGGGTCTACCAATGCAATTTAGTCCCTGTGAGGGGCCAGACGAAGAGCAAGTCCAACGACCAGCAACCAGACATATTATATATCCCTATTTCATTATTCAGAACCATTTTATTTCTTAGTGTTATTTCCCTCACCAAGATTTCCACCTGCTTCAGTGACACATGCTCTCATGGGTTGCTGTGCCTGCTGTTATTTTTCCCTAATAAAAATTTTCCCGAATAATGGGAAGTCAGATTTGCATCAGTGTGTGTGGCTGTGTGTGAGACAGTGAGAGACTGCGAACCACTGGGAATCACTCGTATTACTATTTTGTATCAAACAACAAGAAAAAAAGATCCCCTCTAATCTATCGGAGTCATTGTTGTGTCTATGTAAACGTATACGGGTAGAAAGTCCTCTCCTTTTTTATCTTTTCATTGGTGTGGGTTTTTCAAATGTTGATGGGGGCGTATCCCTTCTTCCCCTGCTTGGTGGTATAAGATGCTAAAATTTGAAAAAACTTTGCCTTTAGGTTATAAGTCTTGTACCAGAAAGATCAGAACAGGAGAGTATGTAAACTTTATTAATCCAAAACTGTGGGTGACAAATTGGCACTATACATACAGGACTATGTTATTACTATGTGAGTTACAAATACAAGGTAGAAAATATCTTGTAGACATAATCATGTTTTGTCAGATCTTCAACAAACCCACATGAAATTCCAGCACAATGCTGGATGCTTTTCAGCAGCAGCAGTGAAACCATAGCAGCCCAATATGCATATTCATACCAAGAAATTTATATAAAGCATAAATGCAAACTTCCGTTCTTCTTCTTGTACATCTTCACCAAGTGTGTACAGTTCATCTATATTTTTACCTCCTTAGGTGAAACTTGGCTATGAGGCACCCAACTCCAAAGTGGTGAAGGTGCCTGATGGCCCTCGGTGGAGCAGCACCATCAGGATCCAAAACGGGGGTGAGTGCCACCTTCTGGATTTTGAGTCATCAGATCGCCCCCTGGTGGTCAACTTTGGCTCAGCCACCTGACCCCCCTTCATCAGCCACCTGCCAGCTTTCCGGCAGTTGGTGGAAGACTTCAGCGATGTGGCTGATTTTTTGTTAGTGTACATTGATGAGGCTCACCCGTCTGACGGCTGGGTGGCTCCGGCTATGGGTTCTTGCTCTTTCAGTTTCCGGAAACACCAGAACCTGGAGGAAAGGCTGGGAGCGGCACGTAAACTCACC
The DNA here is from genome assembly GCA_015052665.1 of Apistogramma diplotaenia. Lineage (NCBI taxonomy): Eukaryota > Metazoa > Chordata > Actinopteri > Cichliformes > Cichlidae > Apistogramma > Apistogramma diplotaenia. Next base: position 2,226 of record VOQJ01041720.1, on the reverse strand, counting down.
GAGCACTTTTCCCTGCCACCACAGTGTCAACTAGTCGCCGACTGCATGGACAACAATGCTAATGTGGCTTACGGTGTGTCCAATGAACGGGTGTGTATAGTGCAACAAAAAAAAATTGCCTACCTGGGTGGCAAAGGGCCATTTTTTTACAATCTGAAGGATGTGCGCCAGTGGCTGGAACAGAGCTATGGTAGACGGTAGGAGTACTTTAGGACTAGTTGAGATGAAGACAAGTGCCTTTTCAAAGTCTGGAAAACAGAGATTATTTGGTTTTGTATATGCATGAAACAAAAAGTGAAATTATGTGGTATGATGGTATCATTTACCATACAAAGGAAACATTTGGTTTTGCTTTTGAAATCAGACAATTTCACACACCATTTCATAGAAAGTGAGATGAAGCTGTAGTGATGACGTGCATTAGCTAAGCAGCGAGCGTATGTGTTTGATCTGGATCTGTGCCCTCTTTTTGCTGCTAAAATATTTTTTTGTATGATTTCCAAATGAATGAAGGAAATCACAAGTCTCCACCCCACCCCACCTTTTTATTGCATATTCTTATGGTGTTAATATTAGATTTTATAGGCTGTGTTTTTACACCAGTCAGGCACCGTATTCTGCTGACAGATTAACTGAATAGCACTGAGCAGGCAATTATCAATGTGCTGCTGTGAAACTTTGGGTCCTCACATTAACATAGTTGTTCTTTGATATGTACAACTTAGCAATACTGCTGACCAGCACCTGCCCCCTAGTAATTGCACTCCCTAATATCAATAGTCTTCCAAGGCAGGACATTGTGACACCTACACTGCAAGAAAAGGAATGTTTCAAGAGACACAAGAAAGAAGCTCAGAAATAAAACAATCCATTGGTGCTATGCAGTGGTAAAAGCCCTTTCCACAGAGGCCCGGCTCCACAAATCACAGAACCCAAGTTACTCATGACGAGGTCCCATGTTGATGCCCTTACTGGTCGAAACTCTTTTTTTTATGGTGCAAAGGGGACTTGCAAAAATATCAGAGATGTGGTTTTAATGTGGAAGCTGACTGATATATATTTTAATGAAAAACTCAGTATACAAGAACAAACTGTTCCCCTGAGATCTTCTGAATAGTGTTTACTTCACAATATTGAATCAGATTAAAGCAGATTTAATGTGGCTTTTTCACACTGACCAATAGAAAAACAAATTGTTTAATGTAAAAAGTAAAACCGATCTTACTAAACATCATCTAAGTTGTGGAAAGATTCACAACCTCCAGTGCACCTTCAGGAGTTCAATTTAAGTGTGTTTTTTCTATTCTTCTTTACATATGTTCATAATCTCTTATAGGTGGTTTAGAGAAAAGCTTTAATATGTTCTATGGTTCCAGTGTTTCAGAACATTAATGTTGTTTACTGGTGATCTGGTAAAAGTTAAAAGCTTAACTCACCACTAGATGTCAGTAGATTGTAGACTGCCATCAACTGAACCACTCGCAGTACCAGGGCACAATCCTCGGTGCAGTGGGCGCTGTAGGACAAACAGCTCTGGCCACCATTCATCTGTAGTGAGTGTAGGCCGCCAGGCTGCAGTTTACCTTTGCTGTCAGCGTGTCTATATCTATTTACTGTGTCTGATTATGGAGATAATGACGGGATGAGGATAACCTGAACTTTTCTGGCTGTAAGTGCTGCTGTTAGCCAGCGGTAGTTAAGCTGTCTCTAAAGTGGATATAACAGTGTTAAACTCGAACACTCAGCAAATAAACTCTCATACGATGTGAGAAGGCCATTTTTTAGGACACTCGAGCCTAACATTAGCTGGCATAAAGTTAGCTTATAACCAGCCGCTGTTGTTGTTTAGACGGCTCATTGTCAGCATTAACGGTAGATAGGCGTGTGCCATCTAAGACACCTCACGATTCGATTCGATTACGATTCAGGGTGCTACGATTCGATTATTCAACGATTATCACGATATTAACAATTATCACGATTTTTGATGCATCTTTATTCTTCATTCAAGATTTTTTTTGGCTACTTTATACTTGTAAACAAGGTATTTGTTAGTATCCATTAATTCAAGTAACCAAACAAATTTACCTCCAAACCACCAAATGATCCATATTTTAGCGTGAACGTGTGTGAGAGCGAGAGAGAGCTGTGAGCTGTGGTTGCCTAGCTGCCGGCCGTTAACCCCCGAGTTGTCCGTGTGTCTGTTCAGGTGTCCGTTTGGTGTTC
>VOQJ01041714.1:0-12735 GCA_015052665.1 Apistogramma diplotaenia | reverse complement strand
GACGACACACCAGCTTTATATATCCATGAAGCCAGATGATACACATCAGTTAGTTAAACTGCAGGAATGTCTTAAAGACATAAAGGCCTGGATGACCTCTGACCTCCTGCTTCTAAACTCAGATGAACTGAAGTTCTCGTACTCGGCCCCACAAACCTTAGAAACATGGTGTCTAACCAGATTCTTCCTCTGGATGGCATCACCTTGGCCTCCAGTAACACTGTGAGGAACCTTGGAGTCATGTTTGACCAGGATATGTCCTTCAGTGCACATATTAAACAGGGACTAGAAAGAGAGAGTATATTTCTCCCATATTGGCTTCTCTCCATTGGTTCCCTGTTAATCCAGAATTCTTCTCCTCACGTTTGAGGTCTTGAATAATCAGGCCCCATCTTTTCGTAAAGGTGTCGTTGTACCGCATCACTCCGACAGAGCAGGTCGCTCTCAGACTGCTGGCTTACTTGTGGCCCCCTCACCGACCCTCCCCGGTGTTCAGTCATTACTGACAAAGTCTTTTACACTATTGATTCTCATATTTCATTCTTTCCAATCTTGAACAATGCATTCCTGTTCTCACTCTGTCTTCTAACCCGACTGACCTGGAAACCGGGATTTCCGGGGACCCCGGGCACGCCACTCTTCCCTCTGATTCCTGGGAATCCTGGTCTGCCTATCGGGCCTTGCTGGCCCTTGTTTCCCTTTTCACCTGGAGACAAAAGTAGGTTCAAAGCAGGTTATGCTGAAGTTACTGTTGATAATGTTTGCAAAAGTCCAAATTATTGTCAAAGATCTGTCAGCTGTCAGCACAAAAACAAAGTCTTAAATAACCTCGGGAGGCATGTGCACAGACTCACCTCCAACATCCACCACTCTGAAATATCCTTTCTGTCCTTTAAAGCCTTTGACACCCGGAAATCCACCTAAACCCTGAAGACAGAGCACAGTCCATCAAACTGCTGCTGCTGCTGCTGCTGAGATGACTGCTGACCTGGGTGTAGCTTTACCTGTTCACCTCTCTCTCCTGTGTCTCCCAGGAGACCTTCATCTCCTCGAGGACCTGGGGACCCTTGTGATCCTGGGACCCCTTGAGACCCCGAGTCACCTCCAAGTCCAGGTTGACCCCTCAGTTCAAGGGGAGGGCCACAGGAACAGTCGCCATGAACACCTAAAACACACGGGAAAATGTGTTTGTTTTAAAAATATTGTGACTTTTTATGTTTAAAATCCCTTTTTATTACTAATGTGTGAATCAACTCAAACTCAGCTTAATAAAATGAGACCTTCCCAAACTTGCTTCCTTGCCTGTGAGAGCCTGTGGACCAGTATTTATGAGATGGAGGCGGGGTGGCTTCTCCACAGGAGGGAATGTGATGCTTATGCCTGTGTCTTATCTCATATCCTTTCTTCAGCTCCTTGAGCACTTCAAGGAAACGTTATGAGAAAGAACCCACTCATATTGCCAACATTAATGTGACCAGCTTTCAGAACAACACAGGCCACATAAGGCTGAAACAAGGGACGTTTTCACCATATTAAAGATGGATGCAGATTTGGGTCTGAACTCGGTCTCCTTTCAGTATGACTTCAAATTATTCAGGACATGTTTATTGGCTAATAACTTCAATGAAAATGTGTGAGCCACTGCCTGTGGTCTCACAGCCAGAGCCACCCACCCATGATGAGTGTGGGTTAATCAAGAGGAAAACACGTCGCTCATCTTTTCATCTCATTTGTCCTTGAAAAAGTTTTTAAATTATTCAGCAAACACAAGCTGTGTTGTGGGCAAATGTTTTCATTAAGGTTATAAACAAACAATTATCTTTCCACCATTTCAGGTTTTAATTAGATTTAATCAGTCATGTCCAACCACTGACCTTTAAGGCCCCGAAAGCCCTGGTACCCTGTGGGCCCTGGCACACCTGGGTCACCAGGTGGTCCTGAAACTCCAGGAAGACAGTAACTACCTGTAGAGATAAACAGGAAGTCAGTGGGAGAACAACAGGAAGTGGTTTTTATTAATCCTTGGATTATCCTTGGACATGTTTGATGATGTGCTTATTCTGCAGGTCTGAGAGCACAGCTGTACAACACTAAGAGACAGAAACACTGTTCTCTGGTACCTGGAGTGCCTGGCTCTCCTTTAGAGCCTCTGAGTCCAGGTCTGCCTGGTTTTCCAGGTTCTCCAAGTGTAGGTTCCTCAGCAGACACTGGACCTGGATCTCCTCTGGTCCCCTTGCACCCTGAAACACCCTTCTGACCTGCAGCTCCTTCTGGTCCTGAAGACAATCAAAAATGTCATACCACTGATATGAGTAGGTAATACTCCATCCATCCATCCATCATCCATCCAGCCATCCATCCATCCATCCAGCCATCCTCCACTTCTCCTGGAGGGGGGGCTATCCCACCCTGTACAAGTTGCCAGCCTGTCGCAGGGCCAACACAGAGAGACATACAACCACTCACACTCACACCGATGGGCAGTTTAGGTGGTTAGCACTGTGGCCTCACAGCTGGAAGGTCTGGGTTCGATTCCACCTTGGCCCGCACCTGTGTGGAGTTTGCATGTTCTCCCTGTGCCTGCATTTTCCCACATTCACTAAAATTTGATTTTATCTTTCAGCGTAACCTGACGTGCACCTCCTGACAAACTCACTTCCTTCTGCACATTTCTGGCTGCTTCCACTGAAGTTTGTACAAAGACATGAAAAAAAGGGACAAATGTGTTTGCACCTTAAAATAAAAACTGACCAGCAAAGAACCAGGAACCAGGAGGGAAAAGTCCCAGCATTTATGTTTCTGTTGGCCGGCACCGCGTGTAAAACACGACCCAAAGGTAATTAACACTCACGTGGACCTGCACAAGCATGAACACAGCAGCAGCATCGCTCACTCACGTAGGTCACATCATAGCTCTGCAAAGACGCAGCACTGACCTCTGACCCTAAGCTGGAGGAGGAGGCTGGACGAGAGGGAGGTTTGAGCTTCACGGCTCCGACTGCGCCCTGCGACCCATCCCCGGATAAGTGGAAGAAAATGGATGTTGGTATTGTTTTATTACCATTTTAGATTTTAGCTTATATTGAGATGCGCATCATGACTTGTAGACCAACAAGCATCATTGATAACGCGCAGCACAATGGGCCACACTTGTAAGTCACAGTTTATTATTTCCTCAGATGTTATTTTCTCATGTTTTGTTGATGCATAATCATCGTTTGCAGTAACGTGTTTTCAGATATTTAACATCAGTTTATTTGACTTTTTCTTCATTGTTTGTGCAAACACTTGGTGACGGTGGGGAGGAAAAACCCCCCGTTAACAGGCAGAAAGAGAATGACCAGAGTCCAGTTGGGCCGTCATCAGTTCAAAAGAATGTTATCAATCTGACCTACAGCTTCTTCTCCTCCTGTAAACAAGAAGCTATTTTTGGCTGCTCCCTCATTCCTAAGGTGTCACTGTTGTTCTGTACACTTTGATTTGGCAGATTTTCATGCCGATGTTCTTCCTGACAGAACCTCACAGCGATTTGTGTCTCCTCCAGAAAGAGCTCCGATAATCAGTGATAATAATTGTTTTCAAGATGTTTGGGGAGGGGCTTGCCAGCTGGCTCCAGAAACATTCAAATATAAGGCTGCCTTGCTCATGGGCTGCAGGCACTCACCAATTATTGATCTGCCAGGGCCTCCTCGGGGGCCAGTTACTCCCATCTGTCCCATGTTTCCTCGTGGGCCCATCAGGCCAGGTGACCCGGGTTCCCCTACTTGACCTGGAAGACAGGAAGTAGTTAGTGGACATCACACAAAGAACAATGAAAGAGTTGATTGATTGGTGTGTTGATCCGTACCGGTGTAGGTGATGTCTGCCTGCTGGGGGGGACCTTTAGGACCAGGGTCTCCCCGTATGCCCTGGGACAAATACAGGACACAGCATCTCTGAGTTACATTGGTGACAAACATGTTCTTATTTTGTTCAGATGCTACTGACCAGATAATCAGGCTCATAACTTTTATGGACAGAGCATCTGTGCGTAGTTTAGGGGCCAAAGCTTTGTGTTTCAGTGGTCTCTGCTTTTTAAGGATGATGTGGCTCTGTTGGCCGGGTGATGTTCATCAGCTTACACTGGGGAGGGCTGCAGCTGAGTGCAGAGTGGTAGAGACCAGAATTATCACGTCAGAGTTCGAGGCCATGGACAGAAAGGGGAAGACTGCACGAAGTGTCGGGGGTTCAAGTCTCTCAGAGTCTTTTCATGAGTGGGGGAAGAGCACAGTGGGAGATTGATGGACGGATTGCATTGATAACACTGGACCGATCTGCTGTGGTCCAGGATGTCAGTCTGCATTCCTGCCTTCACCACCAGCTGTGGGTAGTGACTAAACAATGAGATTGTGGACACATGGACAAAAATGATCTTTGCCCAAAGTTTGTCTGGGTTCGGCCCAATGTTCTGTCCACACATGAAGTGATTTACTAACTCTAGATCCCACTTCATCATTTGACAGTCAACAGTATCCTTTGCTCACATTGGTATTTGCTTCCATCACTCACCTCAAAGTTGGGAAAAACTCAACCTGCTCACTTCACCTACCACTGCTACAAACCTCTGCTCAGCACTCTGGCTGCTGAAAGTGTCTTCACCTAAAACAGCTGTTCAAGGTGGCTCAGGTGTCTTACTAGGATGCCTTCAGGCAGGCAGACCCAAGACGTGCTGGAGAGATTATGTCTCTCAGATGGCTTTTAAATACTTTGGTATCCCCCAGAAGGACCGCAGGGAGTCATGTGGATACAGGTAAGATGTAGATGGATGGATTTATGGATGGATTTATGGATGGATGGATGGATGGATGGATGGATGGATGGATGGATGGATGGATGGATGGATGGATGGATGGATGGATGGATGGATGGAACTTTGTTTTTATCCCGTGACTTAAAATATGTACAGGAAACAGACCGACCTTGGGACCCTCTTGTCCAATCAGACCTGGGAGGCCTGAGCTTCCCAGGATTCCCTGAAAACCAAAGAAAAGCCCGACCTGAACATCTGAGGAACAGAACAGATCTGCGTAATCAAAGAGAACTTTGTGCTTTGACTAACCTTAACTCCTTTTCTTCCAGGCAGTCCAGCTCTTCCAGAAAGCCCCTGAAAGGCAAACAGCAGCTGCGCTAATACACAACTCGTACAGCATCAATACCTCAAACATCAATAATATCACAAGATTAACTCAAGTCTACAGTCTCACCATAATAATGCTTAATCGAGATCAATGATGTGAAGAGGGATTACAACTCACCCTTGGTCCAGGAGGCCCCAAAATCCCCTTTTCTCCTTCCACCCCACGTGGCCCGTCCAGACCCTGAGAACACAAACACAATAAACACAGTTTATGATGGGTAACATATAATGTCACAACAGAGATTAGGACAACAATTAAGAACCAAACGGTTTCTATAGCAGCAGCCAAGTATTCTTTAAACATCAGATTATTCTCAAGCAAAAGCAAATAAAATACATGTTCATGATGAATCTGGGGCCCAGAACTCTGTAAATCCAGAGATTCCTGACATTAAAGAGAGCCTGGTGTCCACGAACACTCCAACACTAAGGAGAACCTTCAGGCCCTAAAAAAGATATTTAACTTACCGGCAGTCCATCGAATCCACAAACTCCTTTAATCCCCCGGGAGCCCTGGAAAACCCAAGCACAATGCAAATGTCAGAACCCCTAAATAGAGCCTAGGATTAGAAAACCAACAGTAAAGTCTCTCCGCAGAATCTTTGATTGGTTCCCGTCAGTAGAACCCAACATTAGAGGAGAGGGGAACCCAATATTTGAACCCAGCACTAATATCCCTCATTAGACGCCAGTAAAACCTAAGCAGTACCTGTTCTTAAAATGCAATCTCACTACGTTCTGAGGTTCTGCATCAGCAAGGTCAAAATACACTTGGTGCTGTGAGTTCTCAGGTTTCCTTTCCAGGGGGGAGGAGGGACAGCTGCTATAGGATTAGAGTCCACCCTGGAACAACCTGTCAAAAGGCTCATACAGTGGGACATTCACACCTATGGCCAGTCACCAATGAACCTAACCCTGTTGTCTCTGGACTGTGGGAGGCAGCTGGGGTACCTGGGAGAACCCACAGAAACCTCGAGCCACATGGTGGATTCAAACCCAGGATCTTTTTGCTGTGAGGTAACAAATCTAACCACCACATGACCATGCTGCCCAGTTCTCAGGTTTACCAGAGCAGGAAGTAGCCTTAAATGTGTTATCTGATATGCTGTAACACACCGGGGGCCCACCTACCTTTTCCCCTTTGATGTAGAGGTCTTCTGGAGGATCGACATACTCAAATGGCCCTGGAGGTCCCTGCTGGCCCTGATCCCCCTGTGGACCACACACAGTACTACAAATCCAGTACTACTCATACTACGCAGTTTGTAATGAAATGAAGGCAGAAAGAACAGAGTGCATCGGTGGTCTAAGAGCACTCAGTGGAGTGGGTAGGTGCAGCTCTGTGGGTCTTTATGCTGAAACAAATGTATAAAGAGTTTCATCCTCTTGGAGATGGATATTTCTGAACAAGCTAATGTGATTTCTGGACAGTTTTCACAGCACTATTGGCTCATGCATCAGGGTGCTCAAAGTGCCAGAGTTTCAGAATAAAGAACTATTTCTGCTCGTGGGGGTCGAGCTTCTACAAGGGCATCTGTACCTCATCTCCTTTCTGTCCAGCCAGGGATCGACCTCTTTCCCCCTGAAACGCACAAACATGAAAAGCTGGAAGGTTTTTCACCACTGTGATCCTCAACCAGTCAACCAGTCAGTCAACCAGTCAGTCAACCAGTCAACCAGTCAGTCAACCAGTCAACCAGTCAGTCAGTCAACCAGTCAACCAGTAGGTCAGTCAGTCAACCAGTCAACCAGTCAGTCAACCAGTCAGTCAACAGGCTGATGGTCTTTCAACCATTTCTGTCATATTCTGAGCTAAATCAGATGCCACAGATTCTCAGAATGAAAGGTTAGAAAATACAAAGTCTATGAAGTATTCCAACTCTACTCATAATTCTGTACTTTGCAATGTACATATACTTACTGGCAGACCCCGAGAACCCGAACTACCAGGAAAACCCTGCACAGACAGATTTCATTATTACAATTATTATTTCATCATTATTGTTATCAGTCCAACACCAAAGACACAGGAAGCAGTTACATGTTACAAATTATCTATCTTTATAAAGCATCATACACTCAGTGGTCAGTTTATTAGGTACACCTTGTGGGTTGGACAAGCAGTTCCTCTAACGACCACTTGAGGCTCCTAAAGTGACTCAATCCCCATAGACTCCCATGTTAAAATTGTACATGACGACACAGGCGGCTAACTGGAGTCCCTGAACTGGAGCCTCTTGGAGTAATATAATAATATAGTTGCTGTTGCTTCATTGTGTTAACGACCATCCAAGGAGGCTGAGCTCCAGTTTGGCTGAGTGAAAGTGGAAGATTTGGTTTGGATGTTAGAAATCAGCAGGTCTTTGTGCCTATGTGATGCACCCACACAGCCTCTGGATCCAGCTTGATAACCAAGCTAGCTAGCATTCCTGCCTGTTTCTGGCTCCAAAAATCCAAAAACCAGGTTATCAAATTATTGTTCTGTTAAGAACACAGTTTAGTTTTTGGTGTTTAATTATAATAATGCTGGTGACTCACGTTGGTGCCGTTCAGCCCTGAAGGACCCACAGCTCCTGTCGGTCCTGGGCGGCCCTGTTTCCCCTGCAGTCAGACAGACAGAACACTGAAGGAGAACCACTCAGAACAAGTGCTGTCCTCTCTGTGTCGTCACTGTTTACTCACCTTCAGGCCAGGAAGTCCAGCGGGCCCAGCGTCTCCCTGTCAGACACAAGCGCTATGATTAGTTACCCACATCTGCATCCTAACAAGTGTACTTACAGTCCAGGTGTACTTACGGTTACTCCAGGGTACTGGATAAAGTACACTGCTGGATCTCCTTGAAATCCTTTCGGTCCTGGAAAACCCTGAAGGATTAAACACCACAGTGAGGATCAAGAAACACCACACTGCGCATGCTGCAGTACACTGTGCAGTATTCAGACACAGGCGTGCAGCAGTGTAAGATCAGAGAGCCTCATCCTTTATCTGTCACAGCTAAACGCTCAGGAGCTCAGTGTTCTGTGATGTTCCTCCACCTCTGGGCCTGTTCTCCATCTCTACGGAGAAGCATTAATCATTAGTATCGATTACTGAGTTTCTGACCAGTTCTCCGCTACGTCCTTGTTCTCCCAAAAGTCCAGGTCTCCCTGGGTCTCCTTTGGTTCCATTACATCCATCCAGACCCGGACGTCCAGGACCTCCAGCAGGTCCCGTGTGACCCTGGACACGACACAAACAGATGGTGACAGTGACATCACTAGGTCACAGTGACATCACTAGGTCACAGTGACATCACTAGGTCGCAGCTGCAGGAGCTGAGAGGCTAATAGGTGAAGGCTTCTTACCGGGAGTCCATCTAAACCTGGAAAACCGGGAACGCCGAAAATACCCTGAAAGCACAAACAACAAGCAGACGGTTAAACTGTTCTAGCATACAAAGGTTAGAGCTTAGGTACCATGTGAGGCCTGAGAGAGCTCTGATTGGTCAGACAAACCAGCTGAACAGGGCAGGTGCTGTTTTTTTAAATCATCTGGCTACATCACCATGACAACCTATGATGAAGACAGAGCCTGGTGTGAAGCAGGTTTGTTCAGCCTCATACATGCAAAGCTGCTGAGCTGAGTCTTACTGAGTCCTGCTGTAAACTCACAGCATCGCTGCAGGAATTCAGTTTCTTTGTTTGCTCCTTCAGTCGGTTTCACACTGCTGAGAGATAATATCAGGATATACTGTGATTCTTAATGACCATCAGGGAGCCTCTCATTCTGATACCCTAAAATCTTACTTCTAATATTAGAAACTTTGTTCATTACATTTAGTTGTAGAAGGAAATTCGGTCGGTAGAGTTTACGGATTCCGTAGCTTAAAGCAGACTTCGATGGATTACTGTTAGTTGGGACGTGTCGGACCGGCTGAATCGGAATGAATTGGTAGTTTTTTCCTGCAGATTCTTTTTGCCAGCTTTACCTCGTCCCTGATTGATGTGAGCGTGCTCAGAGACCGAAGCAGGAAGCTGAACTGTGTTTCAGGTTTGGCTGAGCCAGCTCACAGAGAAAGCCTGGCTCTGCTGAACGTGCTTCGCAGCTCAGAAAAACCACATTCATTCACCAAGTGTCCTTTCAGGCCTGCAGCTCCCATCGGCCCTTCGTCTCCTCGCTGGCCCTTCTCGCCTGGAGGCCCCTGAGGGCCCGGGAAGCCCGTGGGGCCCTGAGGGCCGGGCGGGCCCAAAGGTCCTGGAGCACCCTGCAGAACAACAAAACTATTAGAACCTGAGCATCTTAGCGAGCTTACAAAGGAAGACTGACACAAGTTAACCAAAGTTAAACCCTTAAATGTACCTGGAGAAACCTGCTGAAAGTAACAGAAGCTGCAGAAGCTGCTGGAACAAACCTGAGCCTGAGGATGTCAAACATTTAACAGGCACAAGCTCATCCTGTTAGAACCTGAGAGAACCCCAGGAGACCATGCTGAGCAGCGCTGCAGGATGCCCTGGTAGAACAGTAAGGTTCTGATACGGAACCTTGCTGAGCTGCACCACAGTAACACCGGGATGCTGTGATGGACTCTGCAGGCTTCAGCGTGTCCATGCTAATACAGATGTTGGTGCAATAGAGTCAGGTGTGTAATGCTGCTATCTGACCACAGGGAGGCGGTGTGACACAAGAAGAAGGGCACCCCCACAGCGTGCAGGGAGGTGTTGATGGCTGCATGTGGCCCTTTAAACAGGCTCAACACACACATTTCACACTAGTGCAGAAATCCTGCAGTAGGACTGATTCCTCTGAAGCTGCTGAATAAATCAGGGGCAGAAACCACAGATCAGCTGATGCTTTATGGAAATAAAAAGTGTGGCAGTGCGAATCCCATCAAACTTCATTTTGACCCTGGAAACATCTCTGCAAACTAACTGCATGAGTTTGGACTGTGGGAGGAACCCGGCGCACCAGAGATTCATAAATCAGCATTGAACCTGAATCCCCACGTGTCCTTTGACCCCAACATGTAAAAGCAGCAGTTCCTTGAATGTACGCAGGAGGTTTATGGCCACTTCATAACAACAGCAATGACAGGAAATAAGAAGCATTCGAGGTTCACTTCCTGCTGCTTCGGTCGCAGGACTAACAGGCGTTTTCCTGAAACTGGGTCATTACTCAGAGGTGTGCAGCTTCTGCTCTCTGGCTGCAGAAGCATGAATATCTGTAAGGTAATGAAGCTTTACGAGAGCACAACAAGCACCAAAGGCGTGAGGAAGCCACGGTGAGCGTGTGCAGGCCGGGTCACCGGGCGCGTGCAGCAGCTCAGCCGTTTACGACACGATGGGACTGCAAAGGTTTTCTCTGAGTAACGCACCTGCAGGTGAAACCGCTCCAGCACCTGCATCAGGTGTTCGCACAGCTTCTCTTCCATATCACATCCAAAGCATGTAAAACAGGAACTGCTGCTCTCCTGTTTAATCGTTTTAGTCACTATAGAAGCCTGGAATGAAACGTTTATGATGCATAATGTGGTTGTAAACAGACACAACGTGTTTCTTAGCAGAGCACCGTGCCTGTGTCTCAGAGTCCAGACATATAAAGTTTTATGAATAGCTCTGCTTGGGCCCCAAAATTTTAACTACCTAAATATTTAAAGAAATACCTTATTTAGATCATTAAAGTATTAAATAATAATTGAAATCAATGTAACCTTTTCATTTGCAGTGTCCAAACAGATTGAAACGACTCTGGTCATCTTCATCAGCCTGTGGTCTGATTTCTATGTGATGGAAGAGTTTTCCTCTAAAACCAGAGGCTGAGACACTGAAGTTATCCTGAGCTCTGCTAACGAAACAAGTCATCAGCTGATCATCAGCTGATCAGGACTGAAAGCTCAGAATCAGCTTTATTGGAGGACTTTTACTTTACACACATTAAACTTTCACTCATCACTGACACAACCTTATTGATCCATCTGCATTAATAATCACCACTGATCAATACAGATGAATCCACTGATCCTGTGTGTGTGTGAAGCTGTGATTTGCAGCGCGAGTGTGTATCTGTGAGTGTGTGATGAGATGTGACAGCTGTGATCTCTGTTAGTCCTCTCTCCGTCCTCCTTTCTCTGAAACCGCTCAGCGTGAAATCACTGAGACAGACGCCTTCCCACAATCCTCTCTGCCTGTCTACTGTCCCCAGCTGTACAAACACACACCTACACACACACACACACCTACACACACACACGCGGGAGGTCAGTCTGAAGCTGGACGACATTCTGACGGATGCATGTTGGTCTTGTTGCTGTTGTTTACTCAATCAGCTGATTGTCATGTGATGTTACGTCAGCGGTTTGATTTCCTCCTGAATCAATTCATCATAACGTACTAATGAGCCTCAGTCCTGAAACAGGAGCTCTAACATCTGGGCCACCGCCTGTGTCCACAGAAACATCTGGACCACCGCCTGTGTCCACAGAAACACCTGGACCACCGCCTGTGTCCACAGAAACACCTGGACCACCGCCTGTGTCCACAGAAACACCTGGACCACCGCCTGTGTCCACAGAAACACCTGGACCACCGCCTGTGTCCACAGAAACACTTGGACCACCGCCTGTGTCCACAGAAACATCTGGACCACCGCCTGTGTCCACAGAAACATCTGGACCACCGCCTGTGTCCACAGAAACACCTGGACCACCGCCTGTGTCCACAGAAACATCTGGGCCACCGCAGACCATGACATGAGGTTATTACCTGTGCGTATCAGTTAATAAACCATATCACTGCATCCTGGAACACATGTCCCTACAGTCAACTGACTGTTAACAGGGGTCATGCCCCCCTGTTGGGAATAAAATGTCCCTGTAATTTGAATAATTAAAATTTTGAGCGAAAATTCAGGTTTAAGGTCATAGAATTAAAGTAAGTCCTCTAAAGTGATGAAAATGTGTGTGTGTGTGTGTAATTTGCTGAGTCAGTTTAAGGTAAACAGCTGATAATTTAACACCAACACTCCTCTGAGCAGCTCCTCATTTCACTGTGTATGTGTGTGTGTGTGTGTGTGTGCGTGTGTGTGTGTGCGTGTGTGTGTTTCCTGCCACTGAATGCTGAGGTCTGTTAACAGTGATTATGTTGGTGTTGGTGGGCGGAGTCTCACCCTTGCTCCTTTGGCTGGGAAACACTGACAGGTGGAGCAGTCCCGCCCACCACATGGCTCCATTAGGTCACCCTGGAAACAAAAGAACAAAAATATCACCATGACATCAGTATGACATCAAAGCTACACCAGACATCAGTCCTCAGACTGTGACATCATGTTTGAGGTCCTCGCTCTGCTTTCTGCTCGTGACCGATGGGTCGTGTTGGGCACCAGCTGTGATGTTATGGCAGGTCGTTTCAACATAAAATCTGACTATCTGAAATTACATTTTAGATATCTAAAAATGCATTCTGACTAGTCAAAATGGTAATTTAAGTTATCTTAAATTACGTCACCACATTCGTCATTTGACGGGTCACACATCCGCAATGACAATTTAAGATATCTCTGATGTCATTCTGACTAGTCAAAATGAC
>VOQJ01041696.1:2728-17125 GCA_015052665.1 Apistogramma diplotaenia | reverse complement strand
GTTACAGATATGTACATTAAAATTGTGGTGGTAATATGAGTATATACATATGGATTGATGTTCAGATATTGCACGTTACAGAAGTGATAGATATTGTCCGGTGTAGATAATGCTGCAGTTAGTGTGTGTGAGAGTTCAGGGAGGTTATTGCTGTGGGAAAGAAACTGTCCTGAGTCTGTTTGTTCTGGCTTTGATGCACCTGTAGCTCCTGCCAGAGGGCAGCAGGTCAAAGCCAGGGTGTGAGCTGTCCTTGGTGCTGTTCTTGGCTCTGCTGAGGCAGCGGGAGGTGTAGATGTCCGTCAGGGAGGGGAGAGGGCAGCCAACGATCCTCTGTGCTGTCTTGACTACCCTCTGAAGTCAGTCAGTTTAATGTTGTCAAGGCAAACATATCAATAAACAATGCAAAGATCAAACTAGTCAAAGAACTGAGGGGCATCAATATTTATTCAGCATTTAAAGATTTCCATATGCCAACATGTCTTTAGCTCTATTTTGTTCTCACTATTTTATTAAGAGAAATATCCAGCTGTTCTGATACAAATATTCCACTGTGATTATCATCATTATCATTTTAACAAAAGGTATGCAGCTCCATCTACACAGAGCAGTGGCATGACTGAACCTGTTAGACCAAAATCGTGCATTATAGAATGCACACATTAATGACTGCTTCTTCAAAGTCTCTATGTCCTGGAGCCATTATAAACAAAAAATATATATAAATTGTATATCTATATAATCACGATTGTTTTCTATATATTTATGCAATGTCTTGTTTTTTATTCTTAAGGTACTTTGAAGTGGATGGTGGGTCTGACCTTCTCCCCAAAGCGTTTCTTGCTGCCCTCGATGTCCCCATTCTCCTGAACTCCAGAGTGAAGCAGATCAGCCAGTCACATAAAGGGGTGACTGTATCATACCAAGCAGATCAACAGTCTTCTCTTACTGATCTTCATGCTGATGTCGTCCTAGTAACGACCACAGCAAAAGCAGCTCTTTTCATGGATTTCAATCCACCCCTGCCCCCAAAAAAGATGGAGGCCCTGAGCGCTGTCCATTATGACAGCTCCACTAAAATCCTCCTCACCTTCAGCAGCAGGTTCTGGGAGGACGACGGCATCCGAGGAGGAAAGAGCATCACAAACGGACCCTCTCGTTTCATCTACTACCCCAGCCACAGTTTCCCAAACAATAAAACCATCGGTGTCCTCCTGGCTTCCTACACCTGGTCTGATGACTCACTACTCTTCCTAGGGGCAAGTGATGAAGACCTTAAAGAGCTGGCTCTGAGAGATTTGGCAAAGATTCATGGTGAGAAGGTCAGGGCTCTCTGCACAGGGGTGGTGGTGAAGAAGTGGAGCATGGATCCTTACAGCCTGGGTGCCTTTGCTCTGTTCACACCTTATCAACATGTAGAGTATGCTGGAGCGCTCTTTCAAAGTGAAGGCAGGGTGCATTTTGCTGGTGAACACACAGCGTTTCCTCACGCTTGGATCGAGTCATCAGTGAAATCTGCAATCAGAGCAGCTACCAACATTAACAAGGCTGCAAAGAAAGAGTCGGGTAGAAGTGAAATCCACGATGAGCTCTAAAGTTCTGATTCTGGATTTACATGTCGATTTTAAAACCAGAACCAGGAGCTCAGTCAGCTCTAACAAAGATATGCGGGGTTAGCTGGCTATGCTAAATAGGCTCTATACTGCCTTTTCCCTTCAGTGTCAGCTGGGTTTGGCCCACTGTTGTCAACTTTGTATGAAAACACATCATAAGGGCACATTCTTCTCATTTTCCCTGTCGATGAGTGCTTGTAATTGGATTAAAACTTCCATGTAATTAATGAACAATCATTTTTATTTGTAGTACTTTTTTTTCTAACTTTCTTTACCTGTGAATATTAGTTTAATTATTAAGGTGCATTATAAGAAATATGGTTTCCTGGGTTGAGTTAAATTCATTAATGTGATTATCAAACAGCAGGATGATGAACATCTCTTAGAAAGCTTTTATTTTCTTCATGTACTGCAGTCACATGGTTTCTCATGATTGCATCTCATTGATTACTATGAATTTGTTCTTTCGTGTTTTTGTATGATGCAGGTTTATCAGCCATTTCCTTGATGTCTTTATAACCTTTAATTGAATGTTTTACTTGTTGAAAAAGAAAATGGGAAATAAAATCTACAGTAGAAACTGTGGACGCTTTCAATTGCTGTTTTATACACCATAAAAATATGTAAATGAGCAAATTTTAATTAAAAAAAATTCACATGTAAACATTCATCATCAGTGACTGTTCTCATTTGTTTCATTCAAATTTAATTTTAATGCTGAATATTTTATCATGTGGGATTAACTCCGTGGTTATGTGTTTTAAAGTTAGTATTAAATGCATTTTCTATTTTTCATGTTTTAGGCATCTGGCAATAATCTAAATAAAACCACAGTTTATATTTTAATGGTTTTGTTGGCAGTACCAGCCAAATGCACTCAGTGTCAAACTGCATGTAATTTTTTATTCCTGTTGCAGTGTTTCGTGATGCACTGTAGGTGGCAGATTTGGACTGAAACAAACATGTTCTGCCATTACTGCAGTTTATTTTCATGTTTCTTTTCATTCACCTCTTTCACTCTCTTTATACCCTATTGTGCATTTAATCATTACTTATTAACAATCCTTTGATTGTTGGGTTTACTATGTAATTATTGTAAGGTCTTTACCTTACAATAAAAAGCGCCTTGAAGCGACTATTTGTTGTGATTTGGCGCTGTATAAATAAAATTGAATTGAATTGAAAAAAAATTGAATTGTGTGGTGAGAGGATGGACCCAAATGCAGGATCCAAAACTTAACAGAACTCAGGCTGTTTTATTGCAGGTGACTGGTGCAGTTAAACGAAGCTCAAAATACAAAACGAAATGTCAGCCACAGCCAGTGATGTTACATTTTGTACTAAAGCCCAGAGGCCGGTGTCAAGCAAAAGCCTGCATCTGTAGCTAGAAACATGATGTGGACGAGGCTTTCGTTAACACCATTGTAAAAAAAATCACAGCCATTTCAGAACCTCATCAATATCCTTGATCCAACAGTCCCCCATTAATACATAGTGTTGCATATTGATTATGGTGATGGTATTACAATTACTGATGATGGATGTGCTCATGAAATGCAAGAGGCTGCTCCAGAGATGCCGCCATCTGCCACATGTGATGCTGCTGCAGCGGGGACTTCAACAGCATCAACATCCAGCTCAGGTAAGTGTTCATATGTCGTCTATATGTGTGAATGTTTGCTGCAATACTGGTATGTACTCTTCTGTAGGTGGGAGGAACCCGTGGCACCTGCTGGATAGTGCAGTAACTCAGAGGCGTGGAGTGTCCAATGCTGAAGCAGGGGTCACTGTGGAGGTGCAGCCATACCTGGCAGAACAGAACCTTCCACGACAACAGCATCCACTTGTTTATTGGCATACTCAAAAACATTTGTGTAACCCTGCATTTTCAGTCCCTCGAGAGAGTGTTCTCCAAGGCTGGGGAAGTGGTATCGAAAGAAGGAATCGCCTGAACCCCAACACTGGCAAAAATAAAGGACCCCCACCCTCATCAAGTTGTATCTCTATAACAAGCACTTTATAAAACTCAGGGCATATGCGATAAATCATATTGTTATTATTGCAACACTTTATTGATCTGACGTAGTTGATCTGTTGATATTTTGATATACCACCAATATTGCTTTATTGACATTCCACCATCAGTATAGATTTATTACATCTGGTTTTACAATACCTCAGAAGGAGACTGCATGTTAAAAGATTCATCATCAGTTCACATGCAACAGAACAGCAGGAATGCTGTCAATCAAATGGCCAGCAGACGCCAGCACTCGTAAATGAGCTGCTCAACGGGGCTTCGTGTCAGTTTGAAATTGTGACACAGCAGTTGAAGTGTAATTTAGTGACTGAGTTAATACACTAGCGGAACAAATCAGAGCCAGGCCGGGGCAAATGACCAGACCCTTTATACCCTTTATTATTTAATACAGCTCACCATAAAATCATTTTACAACATACACATGTCTGCAACAGCGAGGCTTACAAGCACGACAGAAAACAACTACATCATTTTGAGGTTCATCAAGAACATGAACTATAACACAGGAGAACAACAAAAGCATTAGGCTGAATGATAACTAATGATAAAAATCTAATTCAAAGCGGTTCAGCACCACGGATAGCGATTGGCTCATTTTGACACCCACTTTATCTATTTCAAGTCAGTAGCTTTTGGTAAAACTGGCAAAGCAGCCCACATACTCACAAACACAAGTACACAAGGCCTATTCACTAATATCTGAAGGGCATATGATGAGCCTCGTGAACTCGCCTGGCTCCTCTGTATGTCCATTTTCTTTGCTCACTCATCCTCTATGGACGATATGGCAAGTGCACTCAGTCTCTCCTTCGAGAGGGGGAAGAGTTTGAAATCGTGGCACAGCAACTGATAGTGTGATTTCGTAAGTGATATTGTAGTTACTGTAACCCCTGAGGGGGGCAGGGTCCCGCCGGCGGATCCAGGACTTAAGGACTACAGTTTTTGGACTACATCGGTTCTGAGTTGATAACTCCATCAGAATTTGATGAAACCGGACAATAGAGGCATCAATCTTTTCGTAACATCCTTCAAACGAATCAAACAAAACCAACCATGAGCTCCAAAGGTCCCGCAATTTCCCAGAAATAATCCAAACTGTCCACATGGGGTCCAATGGTAAAAATCAGATCTCTGGCTGTTTGTTCTTACCGCCTGGAAAAAAGATACAACCTAACATGCTGGGACTTGTTCTGTGCGTTCTACTGGTTCTTCCGAGTTGAACGATGTATAACATGCCCAGTAGCAAACCGGAATATTCGTGGAGGGACGACAAAAACGCCAAGATCGCCAATCATGCTCGTTCGCTTTTTTTTACTGAACTTTGTTAACACAAAGCGATTCTAAGAAATGATTGACGGGTCCACTAGCCAATGAGATAATGCGATCATTGAGGTGTAACATGACTAGGTGCGCTTGATTTTTATACCTGTAAATACTGATCTATATATATATATATATGGCGCCATATATATATATGACCTGAAGTCAGATTTTCTCAGGAAACCACCTACAAGCTGCATCAAACGCAGCATCAGACTGATCTGCTTCCTTGTTCCACCCACTGAGAGTGAACTCAAACACTGAGGCTTCACTTCACACAAAGCAGATCGGCTTCTTTGGAAACTAATTTTGTTTAACTAGATTAGTTGTGAAAATATTTCAATACTCAAATAGTTTTTGCCACAATCTATTCATTTTTTGTCTTAAATCTGCAGACAATATGAGAACTCTGTGCACAAGACTGTGTGAGTATTTTCTCTGTTTCCACATGATTACATGAAGTTATTAATATTGATACAAATGTGACCATCAACAATTATGATATTTGATGACATCTTCACTAGTAGCTGTAAGAGTCAAGTATCCTGATAGAGCTGTAACTTTGTTTCTGTCTTCAGTGATGATCATCATGATTCTGCTGCAGGGACTGGATCAGAACGTTGGTGAGTACCTGATATTTGCTGAACACTGTAAAAATAGAGTAAGCTATAGGAAAATAATTATGTTGTGACTTCTCTGTTATTATTAATCATTACAGAAGTCTAAACTGAATCTTTCCTCTTTGTTTCAGATGCAGTTTCTCTGCGTATCGTTCCAAACAGATCGCAGTTCTTTGTACATGAATCAGTAACATTTTACTGTGAAGGGGCCGTTTATTGGGAAGTCGTGCACAAATTGACTGGGAAATTACTATCATGTAATAAGACTAAGAAGACAACACCGACAGGATCATCCTGCACCATTAAAACTGTTTATAAAATGGACAGTGGAGAGCACTGGTGTGAGGCTGAAGGAGGAGAGAGCAGCAACATTATCAACATCTCTGTCACTGGTACGTTTGCAGTCAGACAACATTTTGAATTTCATTTGAACTAAATATAATATGACAGAAGTATGAAATGTGTGTTGTTGCAGATGCTTCTGTGATCCTGGAGGTTCCTGCTGTTCCTGTGATGGAGGGAGAAACTGTGACTCTTTACTGCAGAAACAAAATCACTTCCTCCATCTTCACAGCTGATTTCTATAAAGATGGACGTCACATCCACAGGAGCTCCACAGGAGACATGAACGTCTACAGAGTTTCCAGGTCAGATGAAGGACTTTATAAGTGCCGCATCTCAGGAGCTGGAGAATCAGCAGAGAGCTGGCTGAGAGTCACAGGTGAGATGTTTTACATTGGGTTCATACCTGCATGTGATGTGAATGAGGGCTGATGCTCTTTAAAGCAAAGCTGCTGAATCTGTTTGTAGGCAGCATTTGTACAAACTGAAATGGCCAAATGAAACAGAAACTAAAACTTTAATGTGTTTTAGAAGCTTTCAAGTTGTTTGAGAAGTTCCAGTATGAAAAGCTAACATGAACATTTTAATCTTTCCTTTCTCATTTCACCTGTTCTGCTTTTTCAAACCATCATTTAGACTCTCAACATGTGAATTCAACAACTAATCCTGACAGTCACACAGAGGAGAGCCGTTCCTCCTCTGTTCCCACACTGTGGATCACTGCCATCATTTTAATCTGCGCTCTGCTGATGGCAGCGGTGGGACTGTATCACCGCTTCAAGCACTCCTTGATGAACGGTAAAGAAAATCAAATCAATTATTTCGTAAACATGTAACATGCCGTGTTACACCAAAAGTGTTTGGCTTATGAGTAGCTGTAATCTGGAGTCACTGTGCCTTAACTGTTTATGTTTTTATATATTTATTTTATTTAATGGCAGCATTGCCCTGTCAGTCGACAGAGGTCGACAGGTCACGCTCACCTGAGGATCAAACAGGTCACAACACAAACACTGTGTCAATATTTATGTTGATTGTTTTGTATAATGAAACAGAAGCTTATTGTATTATGAACAGAGATCTGCCAAAGCTCATGTCCTTGTTTGCTAAGACTGATATGATATTTATTAAATTATGATACTTTATTTATTACAAATTAGATTTTTAATAGTAGGTGAAATGTAAATGTAAATAATATTAATCTCTGGTAGATTTTTCTCAACCACACAAATACATTTTCTCACTTCTAGACAAAGTTCTGAAAGAATGTGAACATTGTAACCTTAATGGCTCGGACTGTGAAATAATCTGTGCCTGTTTGTTTAATAAGTTTCTTTTTATTTGGGATTTCAGTCTCCATGAATACAGAAAGAGCAATATATGCTGCTGTAAGAAAAAACAAGGGGAACAAAGGTATGTTTTTTAGTTTTACTGAGCAGAAAAACAAAATTATTTCTTTGACGTCACAAGCAGAAAAAAAACAAAACAGATTCTTGAGTGGTTTTGTCTGCATGTTTATTCGATGTGTCTGAGTTATTTATACGTATGTAGATGCTGGTGATAATTTGAGCTTCTTGAAGTTTCACCTCAAATGGAAACCACATGTAGTACAACCCTGAGGCACCTCTTTCAGACATGTGCTGTATCTAAGGTGACGGTTGTGAGTTTCCTCATGCAGCTCAAAATGGTTACATGTAGCATACATGCACATACTGCCGTACAACTTCAGAAAAGCATTAATTTTCAAAATAAAATATCAGCTCAAGTACAAAACCCATTGAAAAGCATGGCAACCAATAATTTTACCATTGCCAAACCATAAGTCAATAACAGAGAGGTCCACCACAGATTTTTGAATTATAGTACATAACCTTTGTATATAAAACTTTTTTTTTTTATCTCAAATTTGAAGAGATAAAATCAAAGCTGATGTGGGAGTTTCTCTGTTTCTCTCCATCAGAAGATGAGGAAGGATGGTCCACTAACAAAGTTTACTACACCTCGAGCCTGGGTGACACTCAACAACAAGGTGATACTGTGACTGAAAGCTATTTTAATGGTTTCATTGAAATTGAAAAACATAAAAAAACCCACCAAGTAACTTATCATAATCTGAGGCTAATAAGTGTTTAATTAAGTGAACATTTTTGCTACCAACTCATTTAATTGCACCTTTTTTTCCCTCAAAAGCAGGAAGCATCACAAAGACGCCCTCTGCAGCTGTGCACCAAACTATAGCAGAGGATCCTTTCTACTCTACAATACAGTAGGTAAGACTGGCTGCAATGATGGTTTGATAATTTCGTGCTATTACATGTCACTGGAGTGTATGTTTAGTTCATTATGTAAACAGGTTTACTCAATACCCAAAGTAAAATCATAGAAATATTCCAGTGTCTGTGGCACCAGCAAAATTAACTAAAATATATCGAATATCACAGGAGGCATGCTGGTAGGATTCGAACCTCCAACTTTCTGCCTGGGGAGACCCCTTACCTACGGTGGCCCTGAAGGGCCAAATCCACAGCAACTAAAGAAAACACCAGCAAGGAGAAAAATGCTGCAAAAGTGCACAAAACAAAACGGAAGTTGAAAAAAACAAAACAAAAGTGTTTGGGGGGAGGGGGATAATAAGTGACGGACCAGCTGCGGAAGTGACAGAAGCCAAAACGTGCTAATGACTGTATGGAGATGCTTAAATGAAATGCAAGATTCTTCAGTGTTGTGGCAAACACACATTACCTTGCATCTTTTTCGCTTGCTTATTTGTTAATCATTAGATAATGATGCCATGAAATTTTATTTAAAAAATTCTGTTTATTTTCTTTCTGTACTTGCTTTGTGTCTGACAGCTTGCCGAGTGAGAGCTGACTGAAAATATAATCACATGTGAGAGAGTGAAAACAATAATTTCTTTATCGTCACAAGCAGGAAAAAAAAAACATTCTTGAGTGGTTTTGTCTGCATCTTTGTTCGATGTCTATGAGTTATTTATAAATGTGTAGATGCTGGTGATAATTTGAGCTTCTTGAAGTTGCACCTCAAATGGAAACCACATTAGTACAACCTTGTCATGTATTATTTTCATAATTGAACAAGCTGCACGTTTTCAGCTTTGGTGTGTATGTGTATAATCTTGTCTCTAGTTAGTTAGATACAGCTGGCTGCCAGACACACATGGCTGTAAAAACATATAAAGTTTAAATGCTAATAAAAGCACCTGTCTGTCTTTTAGATGTTGAAATTAAACCAACTTGTTCCACTTTCTTTGTCTTTTTATACATGCATGAACACTGCTTACAAGAAACAGTTGCATTACTTTCATCCAAAGCAGATGCAACAAGCTTGTGGTCAGCAGTAAATATACAAGTGAAGCAAGTCTCTGAGCCAGTCTAACTGAAATGTGGTTTAGCACCCAGACAGTATGAGTGAAACCTCGCTTCACGCTGCTGCAGCAGCTGCTCAGTAAAGCCAAAGAAAACAAGCTGACTTTCTTTCTGTTTGGTCAAACAGTGTGAAAGCAGAGGTAAGGAAATGAGTGAGTTTTACTTTTTAATCAAGCATTTTATTCAATTATTATTATAATTAGTAGTAGTAATAGTAATAGCAGTGGTTCTTCTACTAGTGCCATTAGTATAGGTGGTGATAGTAGTTTGTTGTTTTATCAAAAAATGAAAGATTTGGTGGCAGGACTGTAAGAAGTGTAAAGATGCCCACTAAGATTCATCTTCTTAGTCACCAACATCAGACTGATTGTGTCAGTATAAAAGTTACAGGTTGCCCTGCAGTTACACAGAGGTTTTGCACAACAACAGAGCTGTGTTGGTGTCACACTTAAAAATGAACCATAAGCACTAAGAATCCCCAGTTCTGATTCAAACAGTATGTCCACGTATGTATGATGATGTTTCCTGGAGTTACCGATGAAAACAGCAGTTTTCAACTCAAGCAACAATAAGACCATACCAGGCAGACATGTGGTGAATGTTCAACTGTCAGTGCAAGGCATCCAGAAGGAACCCCTGGGAGAGTGATCAGAGAGTGCACCCACCAACGTCCACGTGCTTTTTACAGATATTTTCAATTTGTGTCTGTATCACGCCTCAACACCCGTCGGCCTCAAATCATTTACAAGCATCCAAATTCAATTCAAGTCAAGTCAAGTCAATACTAGTATAATACTGCATGGTGATCTAGGGCAGTGCCACTTTATTGGCAGATTGGGGTGCTGGTCTCCATCTTTTTTGGCATTTCACTGGCATTTCATAGTTTTGTAAATCTGCAGATTTAATATGTCTGCAGATGATGTGGCATTTCTTGGCACCCATTTTTCGTTTTCCTTGTTTGGTTTTATTTTCTCTTGAAAACTGAGCAGCACTTCTGTTCATGAATTTGCTCTGAAGTAAATGCCAAATATTAACCATTCATTCATAACTTGATATGGCGATTTTGATTCATGCTGCAAACATTGAGTGAGTAACAATAGCATGAACACCACAAGGCCATGTACTGTAAAACTAAAGCTGTTTTTGAATGAGATAGTTTGATGGTCACTAGTATAATGGTTAGTAGTTAGAAAAAAGCATTTGCTCTGCTCCCATCTAGTGGAGAAAATGATATGAAGCGACTGCAGAGCTTTTTGTCTTTGTTTGTTTTTTGCATTTGTTTTTTATGTGTATCTGTCTGGATGTGGTACTGCTGGGTATATTTAACTTAGTGGAGAAAACAATTGCACAGATGGAGGTTTCATCATCTTACGGAATATCCATAATGTTTTTCAAATACTCTTTGTCTCTTTTTTAGACATCCTATAATAGTCACTTAAATACGACACATTTCACTGATTATATATTTATCCAAATAGTCCTTTTTCAATTATGTATTTAGGAATCCTGTTGGCTGTTGTACTGCCACTGAGAGATGCAGAAAATCTCTTTGAGGGTCAACACTGCCCTCTAATGGACAGAATAAATCACTCCAGTGCCACGCTGACACATGGTTTAACACAGAGGTAGTGTCTGAAGCAACTGGTGTAACATTATAAGTGACCTTTGTTTGACACATTTGCTCAACATAACTACAACATAGTTTGTGAAGCAAGGATAGTAGACTCGCCTATGTAACAACAACAACAACTACAGAATCTAAAAAGAATAACTATTATCAAACATGGCTAAATTTACATGGAACAACAGCAAGCACAATGCTCAAAAGGTGAACTTACAAGTCCCATGAATGCACACAGGCCAGCTTTATACTAGTTCTGTCCAAAAGTCTGATAACTGTCGTGCCGCTGCAGCTCCCTCTGACGATTTATGCTCCCTCCATGCCGCTAACGCATGGTGGCAGGATGGGTTTTTTACAGTTTTTATTGATTGCTTTGACCTGTTTGAAGAAATTGGGGACCATCTCAGCAGAGCAAAAGACAACCCTTGCAAATGTGTTAACCCATTCTCATTGGATTGACAGTTTTTTTTGCAAAACTGTTAACACAGATGTCATTCAAGAAGTCCAAACTCCATTGTTTTAGCTGTGGTCACAGAACAGAAACCATATGCTCCGAGCTCCCTGATCAGTATGAAATCACTGAAAACACCTGTTTGACACTTCTTCACATAATCCTTCAATTTGCAATCAGTCTGCAGGTCTGTGTTGTTCTTTGCAAGCATGGATTAGGCATGCTAGATGTTTTTTCCCTTGGTGTATTGCACGAGAGAATATTGAATGCGATGTGGATGAGGCCTTGTGGCCCATTCTTCAAGAAAGAAGAGACTAGAAGAGAGCTTGAGATAGCCACAAGCTCTCTTCTTAAAGTATAGGCCTCCAATAGATTTTAGTTTTTTTACAGTAGAAGAGTGTTATTTTTATTTTCCTAATTTCTCACACAGTAATGGTTTTTATTTTTATTTCCATGTATTCTCTGTGGGAATATTTCATTTGTCAGCCACAGTCTGAAAAAAAAATATAATCAATAAAAGTTGCATCAAAGCATATCTAATTCTGGATGCATTTTTTGCAAGAGGGCAAATTTGACTACAAACGGCACTGGCATGTGAGCTACGTACATAGGCTTCAATGACAAGCAATGGTGCACTGATTCACCCATGAGTGCTGTATTTTGTATTTTGTTGCCCATTGTGTAATGATTGATTAGAGGTGCTCATACACTTGTGTCATAGTTGAGTTGTTTGATGGTAAAATTTGCTTTTGTTCCATACTTTAAATGTTTTGGCACAGTTTGCAAACCAAATGTGTCATTTTGACCACAGCGGCACTGTTTAGGCCTCTGCGTTAACTGTTGTGAAAATGTGGATTTTGAGTTGACGGCTGCGTCAAATCAATAAAAACTGTAATACTCACCTGTGCATGTGGTCAGTGATTAGGAACAGCAAACAGAGAAAAACTGTTTTTTTGAATCTCAGTTCTTCAGTATGTAGAACTGTTTTGTAAACATAAAATTAAGAACATGAGGGAGCGTTTTAGAAACGTCATCATCTGGCTGCATAGACGATCTTTTTCTAGTCCAGACATGATTCCTCTGCTGTGACCGTTTATCTGAATCTGTGCTTCTACAGGTCTGTACTATGAAGCAGGATTTTACAGTAACTTCTGGTTAAACCCTGAGTTTTCACTGTCACTGATTCACTTCCTGTTTCCCCACTGACCCTTAAGCAGCACCTGCTGGCCAATCAGATCTCTTTTCTGAGATGATCCTGTGGTCTTCAGTCTGTGGATAATTAAAGGGCCTTCAGTTTTTCTGATCATCATCACTATGAGTTAGAGATTCTCAGTGTTATAAGACCAGTTACAGATGTTGTTCTTCTTTTATCTGATGCCACACAATAAGATGCAAGGGTTAGGTTGTTAAGGGTGTGTGGAATGAGCTATTGACATTTTACCATTTAAGCTAGCGTCAACAGGCATTAGCTTCTTATATTGTTTCATTTTCCTGATGTGCTGTATATTTCCTTTGCAGTTTTACTCTGACCAGTGATGTACTGAGTACAGCGCAGTAATGAGAACTATTCATGCTTCATCATTGGGAGGAGTTGTCTGTCTGTCTAGCAACCAGGGCGAGGGCAGAACAAGTAAACTTTTCATCTGTGCGATTTTTCTGTCTGTAACTTTAGGCGAATGCTAAATTGAATGTGAGTTGTAAACTCTATTATCTTTTATGATTCCCTGTGATGTGTGTAACAACAGAAAAGTGTGTTTGTGTTTGAGGTGCTCGTTGAAACAAACACAAACCCTTCATCTCTTCAGACTTCAGCCTGTTAATCTACACACATTCATCAGGGATTAAACAGGAAACAATTGTTCTTTTCTTCACCAGTGATTTTCTGCCTTTAGTAAACAAGCTAAAGGAGACTAAAAAGACTATTAATCTATAAGAACATCAAACGTTTCCCTTTGATCTTCAGTATTTGGCAAATGTAAATAAAAGCAGAGGACTATAAGCCAAGTTATTCATAAATCCATAAATCTTCCATTTGGGTGTTTCATTTCTGTGGTAGTGGAGGTGGGCAATGCCAAAGATTTGTAATGGGATGGGTTACTATTACAAGTATCCAGTCTGTGTCTGGTCATCACATTGTTAATATTACCTTTTAGTGTTTGGCAGCAGTGTGCAGCTTTATCTTTATTTAATGCACAAAATGCAGCTCACTCTAGAATACCAGGGGTTGAGCCACCACAGGTACACCGGTCTCAGGTCCCTGGTGGCTCTTATCACTAAAAGATATGTCATCATGTTGCCTGGCTGTCATTTATCAAAGTGCAAAATGATCCATTATATCTAGCAAGACATTATATTGGGGTGGCTGTTGCTCAGGAGGTAGCACTCAGGTCACCTAGCAATTGGAAGGTTGGCGGTTCGAATCCTGGCTGCTCCAGGCTGCATGCCAAAGTATCCTTGGGCAAGATACTGAACCCCAAGTTGCTCTCCAATGCAAGTGTTGGAGTATGAATGCGTGTGAATGTTAGATAGAAAGCAATTAGCTTAGTTACTCATGAAAGTGCTTGTATGAATGTGGTGTGAAAGGGTGAATGTAAATGTGTTGTGTAAAGTACATTGAGTGCTCAGAAGACTGCAAAAGTGCTATATACAGTAAGAACTAGTCCATTTACCATATCATTTATGCACCTATGTAAAAAGGGTTAGGGTAGGCTGTGTCTTTGCCTTACATTATATTGTAAGACAAAGATCATACAAGAGGACTGGATCATTTTAATTTTAACAGTATAGATTTTGTCTCCAAAACTAACAATGACTGTTATATTAACCAAACACTCCTGGGTAAGGACAGGAAAACCTGTCAAACAGAGTTAAAATGGGTTTAATTCACTGTCACGCCATCGCCTCAGTGTTCCACCCCTTTAACGGCCACCAGAAACATTTAAAAGGTGGGAGGAACAGCAGAGGAACAATCCACCACTACAACCTCAACGTTGTTCAAGGAGCGTC
>VOQJ01041675.1:8094-29861 GCA_015052665.1 Apistogramma diplotaenia | reverse complement strand
ATGGAATAAATCTGGACCAAAACGAAAAAAATTGAGGCAAAAATCTCTTTATTGATACAAATTTAATATAAATATGTACTGATTTAAAAATTTAGTGCTAGAAAAAGAAAATCAGACTAAGAACGCAGCTGAAAGCAGCTCAAAATGAAATGAGACATCCGAGCTTCAGTTATCAAATCATTAAAGCTGAATGTTGGCGGATCAACCGTAAGGACATGAGCTGTTCATCGGGCATATTTTAGATATGTTATATTAAATTAAAAAAAATAAAAAACACTGACATATTAAAGATATTAAAATGTAGTATTAATAACTGTAAACAACCCCAACAGTAAAACCTCTGTAGTGAAACATTTGTATAAAAATAACATTTAATAAAGATCACATTTAAGAGGAAAAGTGTGAAATACGAAGGATTTACATCTCAGCAGCAAAGTTCCAGGAGCAGAAAAAAACCCTTTCAAGCTTTTGTAGTTGGAGTTTCTCACTGCAGTGAAGCAGGAAACGGCTGCGTGACGCCTGCTACAGGTTTTACTGCAAGAATAAAGCCTAAGTGCAGTTACAACCTCAAGGTTCAAAGCATCTTTAGTTTTTTATTCCTAAATTTCTTTTTTAAATACCTTTAATTTTTTTTCTAAATTCTGATTAAACAGTAACAAGAGCATTAACCTCGTTCACTGTCACAAGAAAAACAATTGCGACCTTGAGTTTTGACCTTGAGTTTTGACCTTGACCTCCAGGAGTCGATGTCTACATTGTGGTTGATATGGAGAATAATTATGCAAAGATTTGAAAAAATACTTAACAAAAAAGCAAATATTTAAAAGCAGACACTTGAATGCATAACCCGCCCACCATGGATGATCACATATATTCAGAGGTGGCAAAAGTACTGACATCATGTACTAGTAGAAGTGCAAGTACTTGTGTTAAAAAGTTGAAGTACAGGTTCAACTTCTTTATTCAAGTAAAAGTAATAAAGTACCGGCTCTAAAATGTACTCAAGTAAGAAAGTAAAAGTAGCTCTTTGTCCTCTTTCTTCATCTCTGCTTTCTTTTCTCTCCCTGGAAACACAGCAGCTGTTCTTTAAGCTAGCAGACGCACTGTGTGACAAACTGCAGACACTTTTTGTGCTTTACATTTTCTATCACTCATTTTTCTCACCGTTCCTCCGTGTAGCTTCTATGTAAAGCACAACTTTACATAGAGCTCCGAACGAGCTTTGCAGGAGCCTCTCCCGCTATGGCGTGCCTGCTCCCCTCTCTGTCTAATCAACTTCCGCTAAAAACAACGCTAACCGGAAATGCTAACTTTTCTCAGACGTGTTAAAACTAAAGTAACGAGTCTGTTTTGAAAATGTAAGAAGTAGAAAGTACAGATATTTGTGTAAAAATGTAGGGAGTAAAAGTAAAAAGTTGCCTGAAAAATAAATACTCAAGTACAGATACCTGAAAAATCCACTTAAGCACAGAAGTATTTGTACTTCGTTACTTCCCACCTCTGCATATGTCCCGTATTTCAATGGGTTTAAATATATAATACTTTATATAATATTTGGAAATAAGTTTGTTAAAATTGATGAGTATCATAAAATATTCCTGAACAGAACAGCATAGTTTATTCCAGTAATTATTTAGGAAAAAACTTTACTTACAGTACATGAACACTTTAACATGCTGGTTTATTTTTAGATGTTTTTTTTGATGATGAGCTCTTTTCACGTTCAGTGACTGGAAACCTGAAACTGTCTGAATATTGTCACTTTCTGTGATTCGTCCAAATTTGTTAGCAGATGGCCTCAGTTGAAGTATCCTAGGTGTCATCGTTCTCAAATTAGCAGATTCACAAATTTGAAAAGTGGCCAAACACTGACTGGATGTCGCTGTCTTGCAGGCCCAGTACTGATCCATAAACACCAGAGCTGTAACTGTAAAAATGCTAAAAGAGAATAAGATTTGTGCTTGCTAAGCTTATTGAAACAAGTTTAGATGTTTATATTTTTTCCTCAGACTAACAGCGATCTGTCCTCAGCATTTCGTAAACACGTATCACATTTTTAAACCCAAACTCACATATAACTGACAGCTTTTCCTGAGATTTTATCGTTAACCTGAGATGTTTTATTTCATGTACTCCGGTATAAACTCTGCCTCATTCAGCTTTGGTTACCACTTGGTTACCAATCAGCGGCTTTGCGTCTTCAGGGTCTTCTGATAAATCTGACAGGACGCTGAAGCGGTTGTGAGACATGACTGACAAGGTATTCCTGCGCAGGGGTCTCACACCACCTACATGAGGCTGTTTCTCAGACACGCTCGCTGAACGCAGAAGAGGCTTTTCTTTTGAATCTGGTGGAGGAATGGATGGTGCAGCACCGTCGGTTGTTGAGGCAGCAGAACTGCTCTTTTTCATGAATGCTGAAACGACAGGTTTTGAATCGTTGCTCTGTGGCAAGCTGCCTGATTGTGGGGGGCCGCTGTTGGCTGAGGATGCCGGTTTGGGAGGGTGGCTGTGGTAAAGAGACTTTGGAGGGGGTGGGATCACACGTTTTGAGGTGCCTGGTGAGGATCTGGGGTCATCTGTAGACTGCCTGAGCTGTTGGACTTGACTCGGCTTGGGTTTGTGGTGATTCCCAGTGTGTGTGTCTTTGTTAACAAGGTTTGGTTTTGGTCGTCCGCCTGCATGAACACAAAAATACACTTAGCATTTCCTCCATCCCTGACATTTCACTGGTCTTACTGTGAAAACAATAAAATGAGCAAATATGCATGAATGCATTATAATACAGCATTAGTTCAGATGGGTTTAGTTAATGAACAAATACTAGTCGTAGTTAAAAATAGAGCCAAAAAACTGACTTACCAGAGAAGTAATGCTTTTTGACTAAAAAGACAACGACAGCAGAGAAACACACAGCTATAATGGTAACTACAAAAGTGGCTGCATTGACTGCAGTGCAGGATCTCAGGCATTCATCTGAAATGATAAAAAAAAAAAGAGAGAACAAACATGAACAATGGGATTAAAAAATATACTGTCAATTGCCAGTGCTGCCCCTGAGCCTGTGAGCAGCACACTCTTCAGGTGGCACGAATCCCCTGAAAGTACCAGAGCTAGAACACAGACAGGTCGCAGTAAATCCTAACGAGCCTTTGTGACTTCATTCACCATACAAGCTCAAAAGCAGGTGGGTGTGTAAGAAGCAGGAATAAGAAATGCTAAATGCATCATAAATACAAACCACTGATGATACTGTTGTGTTTCTCTGATCGGCATCATTACAGTAAGAACTGAGCCGTGTGGGAGCTTTAGTAGAAGCATCGAAGGCGTGCATTTGAAAACTGTAGGTCACATCGTTATCGTGTTACTGTGCTGACATAGTTGAAAGTTTGCTGCCCAGCAGGTGATACAATATTAGTATCATTAAAATGAAGTAATGCAGTGCCAGAATATATATTAATTACTAAAACACCTTTGCTCTTAACATCCAAAATACTCAAAATTAACCTCATTTATTGAGATAAAAGAAGTTACAAGGTTTAATCCAAATATATAATTTATTCATGTCATACTTTGTGTGTCTGAAAGGCCGAATGTTGGGAATTCTTTATCATTCTGATGTGGGTATGGGTTTTCATAGCCGAGGGTTAAGTGTGACATCTCCCAGAGCTGTTAAACCATTTGGCTGCTCTGCTCACGTGAGTTTCTTAAACCCACATGGGGAAGAAATTGTAAACGAGCCCAAAGGTGATTTGTCTGCATCAGGTTGCACTTTATGCAAATAAGGAGGGGTCAAAGGCACGTGGGCAGAGTTTGGATTTTAAGGTCATAAAATGATGCACCTGGTCTTTCTCTCTCTCTCTACTTCCTGCTTCTCTCTTCCTGTCACCTTCTTTCTGTTTCTGCATCTTTCTGTGTCTTTGTTTCTCTTTGGTTTTAATGGAGTTTGAGTCTTTGGCCAAACTGAGTATGGGGACACCTGAAATTATAACCCAACAGTAATAAAGCATATAATCCAGCTGGTCCAGGAGTGTGTTACAGCTCTGGTGTACCTGGTATGTAAATCTCTGAGACCCTGGTCTGGTTTATGTCAGGCTGCTGGACTCTGCAGGTGACCCTGTGATCAAAAGATGCACATTTAAGTTTTATTCACATAATTCTGTCATGGAAAATGAAGAATCTGTGCACTGCTCTAATAATTTACATTAACAGAGGAAAATAATGACCCAGATAAATTCAGAATTCATTCATTAAAATGATATCAAACCTGTTGGCAGCAGTCTGCAGAGTCACTCTTCTTGTGACTGTGAAGCACCCTGAGGAGGCTTCATTTCTCTTCGGCTCTTCAGCACTGATCTCATTTCCCTGATTATCAATCAGAATGATCAGAGGCTCAGGGAACCAGCACCGGGCCTCACACTGCAGAGTCAGTCCGCCTCCCACACCGGGAACCACGGAGAGTCTCGGCTCAGAAACGGCGCCTGCAAAAATAAGAATTATTAAGGCCGCGGCCTTCAAACGTTCCAAGCAACATTTCACATGTTTATACAATTAGGAAATGATGGCAGATGATTTGGGAAACAATTAGGAAACATCCTTTGAAGTTTATGAGAAAACTCCAGTTAAAGAATCGGCATCTACACCCTAGAGAACCACAAACGGGTTCTTCAGATGGTTACTGTTGCTTAGAATACAGAATGAAGTCTGTGACTCCTCGGGGTGTTTAGAGAAACCTGAACCAATATTTTAGACCTGTACAGTAAGGTGGAGAAAACGGACTTTTGAGAGGCTAAATGTGGCTTTAACCTTCGAGCAGACGCACCTACAAACAGCTCCAGCGTGCTGATGACTTGCTTTTTGTTGTTCCTCCAAATCACACACTGGTATTTTCCACTGTCGTTTAGCTGCACGTTGGCCATTAACATTGAAAGGTTTCCATGGTGAAGTTCGTGCATGATGAGATTTGTTCTGTACCAAAAGTCTGAATGCTTCATTTCAAAGATCTCAAATCCATCCCTGTACAGGAAGGCCATTGAGTCGGAATCCAGTTTCACCCACTCCACCGTTGGCACATCATCGCTGCTGGTGATGTTGCAGGGCAGAAGGACAGTTTCTCCTGCAGATGCCACAATCTTTGGCTCAACATCTGCTGATCCTGTGAACGGAAAGAGCACAAAACATAGGAGAAAATTACTGTTTTAACCACCGATTCTAGTCAGCATTTTTATAGCCACAGCTTGGTTTCTCCTCTGTGCTATGAACTCCAATTATTGCCCAAAAGCTGCTGATATAAACAAGAACTCATTTATACAATGACTATGATAACCTGTATTCAAATCATTTACATAACAGAGATCATTTTAATTTACCTCAAAGTGACAGATTCTTATAAATTAGATGCTGCGTTACAAAGCACACAGAAAGTCACTGTCTGAACACACCCTGGTAAAAAGTGACACAGCATATCAAACATGACTATTGATGATGACCACACGACTGCCCATTTACAGCTAACAATCCCTATTTTTGCAAGAAGGAAACGAATTAACAAATATCTTGCCGAGGACTTTTACTGTACGTATATAATGTCATTATCACAGACCTTATTATCCGGCATTATTTTGTAAATCCTTTATTATCGTGTGCACATCACATGTCAGAGTGTAAACAAAAACATTTGCAGTTACTTTCAACTTCTTCAACGGACCCGAGTGACGACTGCGGAGCGAGAGAGTCTTGATTTATCGTTTGATTTCATGCTGGTTGTCATGGTGGCGTACAGGTAACAGCTGGCATTTTAAAGGTGACACACTCACCTGCCCTGATGGCCGGAGGACAGAGGTCACCTGGTGCCCGTATTTTGGTCGCTACACTGCCCACTGTTATGTAAACCCGTTCTCGTCACTGTATCAAGAAACACTGCGAAAGGAGGCTGCAGTTGCAGATGTTAACAGTAAATGCTCCAAACTTTAAGTGCATCACTGTCAACACACCAGCAGCAGTTCTGTCGTTTGTCAGCTGCCTCAAAGAGTATCTAAAGGAATTTTCCATAAGAAAATTTCCAACCTAATTTCTTGCAAGAGCACAAATGCTTTAACAGCACTTCCTGATAGCTAAACGTTTTTGTTGTCATGACACCGTTCCAAAGAATGTAACAAACAGCAACACGCTGCACGGCTCCAGTTACTGTGAAAGCTTTCAGCATACCTGCTTCGTGAGGCAGTAATAACATACCAGCAGTCTTTTAAACCACATTCATGTTCTGTAAATTACAGCAGCAAAGCAGCCTCAGACCCAAAAAGCCTCGGAGATCACCAAGATGTTTTTGGGAAAATGTGAGATGAGCTTTTGTGTTCCCGTTGGCCGGCAGTGGCCTTCTCCTCGGAGCTCTTCCATGGCTGCCATTTTTGCCCAGTATCGTTCTTATGGTTGAATCATGAACAAGTGAGGCCTGCAGTTCCTCCGACCCAGCTGTCCTGGGTTCTTTTGTGACCTCCTGGATGAGTTTTCGTTGAACTTTGGTAGACTGGCCACATCGCTGTTACAGGATTTCTCCATGTGAGGATGACAGCTGAATGACAGGTTCTATGTAAGTGATTTTTTGATTCAGCAGATCTGTCAGTAATCAGGCCTGGGTGTGACTTATGAAATTAAACTCAGTTTTCCAAAAAATGTGGTTAAATGAGTTAATTCATAATTTAACGAGAGAGGCAGCGAGCAGGTCGCTTTGGACAGCTAATAACAAAATGATCATTTAACAGCTGCATTTGTGTTTACTCTGATTATCTAATATAACATTTTGTTTGAGCTGGAATATGTAAGTGTGACAAATATGCAGAAAACTAAAATTAGGAAATGAGTAAATACTGTTTCACAGCAGTGTAAATTCATAAAGCAAACTTCTGCAAAAATGAGCTGAGTGCTCAGTCTACAGATAGATAAAAGCCCCCTACCACCACACTTCCTCTATTTAGCTGTACTGTATAATGACAATAAAGGCTATTCTATTCTATTCTATTCTCTTTCATTACAGAGAGTTAAAATGATTCCCTTGTGTGTCCTCAGATTTTTCAGATAACGTGAAGTCTAGCAAGGCAGCATTAAGCTTCCTCTTTGTTTTTTGCTTGGTTTTGGAAATGCGCACAACTGCTCACAAAGCTGACGCTTAACGCAGCATTTTCCAACAACATGCAGACCTGCGAGAGTCATATCTGTTCTTTTATCTTTTATCTTCGGAATAATGGCATCCTACTCTCACAATTAACGGACGTTTGATGATCACATTTGCCTCTTTCTCGTGAGTGTGATATTTCCCCTTCCTTTTATCGGCTGCGCTGAGTGGTGTCCTGAAGCTGAGCTTTGCTCGGCCTCGATATGACCAACATTTAGCCCATATTTATCCGAATTACCTGTTCGGAGTTCGATTTTACTTTACATCATTTGAAACGGTGGCAGCTTTGACTGAACTAACCGAACACCGAAGAAACCTGAGAAACCCGATGACACTCAGTCCTGAACCGCACAAACGGGGCTCGTTTAGTCCCACAGCGAGGTCAACCCCAGCAGCGTTAATAACAAATATATATTCATATCTGCTCAGTGGCGCGTGGAAAAGCCGCACACACATTAAAGCACACCTGCAGCCTACGAACAAATCCTACCTGTACAAGAAGACAGGGCCGCGGCGAGCAGGAGGAGCACCCCGAGAAACGGCCTGTGGGGCCTCCGGCTTTTCAAAAAGCAACAAAAAAGGACGAAATCTTTGCGAACGTCTTCCATAACTCCTCTACCGAGAGCAGCCTGGAGAAAAATGCGGAGCAATAAACCAGGAAGTGGGTGGGTTCATGACGGTAAGCGTTTCATCACACATTTCTTAATAAGCACGTTTAGGAGATCTGAAATATTGACCAAATCTTCAATACGCATAATCGATTAAAATAAAAGCAATCGAAACGGTTCCTAATTAATTGGCTGTGGCTGACTCAGCTGTTTCAGTGTAACCACTTTCTGCGTTTTTACTGTATATACAGTCACGTGCAAAAGTCTTGAGCCACGAGCCTTTATTTATTCATGCTTTGAAATAAACTCAGTCACAGAAAAACTGTCTAAATGAACATTTAGTGACGGCAGCCTCCATCGGTTCCTTTGTTTCAGGCAGACTGTGAAGGTGAGCATCAGATACCGAAAGAACGCAGAAGAATTAAGGGGGTGGGTCGCTTCATCCACATCCACGCCTGTGCCAGACATGCGATCACTCCAAACATCCTTTACCAGTGTGAAAGGCCCAAAAGCTGCACTAAAATATTCCTAAATAAATTTAGACTGTGCAACTAAATTGGCACAAAATGACAGCAGATGAATTTTAAAAAATAAGAGAATAGACGCCGGTCAAAAAGAAAAAAAAGAACCCCAAACAAAACTGGCACTATACCTCGGGGTGTTTGTATTGTTCTCCTCCTTATCAAGCACTCCTGGGTCGGACTTGCACACATCCGCGTTAGTGCTGTGAGGCGGGGCGGGGGGTGGGTGGGTGAGGGATTCCACGGAAATAACACTTAAGGTGAGCAATCTAAACCTGTGAGCCGCAGCTGACTGGATGAAGTCCTCAGCTCTATAATTAAAAAAAGGCCGTTCACACTCTAAAAGCAAACAAGCTGTACGGTTGATCACCCTAAATCTGAATAATTCTTTGCTTGTTGAAATAACTCATTTGAATGTGCCTTTTTCTTTATTTGTGACAGAATAAACACACACACACACACACACACCACAGCAAACACTGTCGCCATTTCTGCTAGATGTGATACTGTGACTTTGGCAGCTAAGGTTGTGACTGTGACGGATGTGATTTGACGCTCCATAAATAAAATTGCATTGAACTGA
Organism: Apistogramma diplotaenia; assembly: GCA_015052665.1. Lineage (NCBI taxonomy): Eukaryota > Metazoa > Chordata > Actinopteri > Cichliformes > Cichlidae > Apistogramma > Apistogramma diplotaenia. The sequence continues at coordinate 20,978 of VOQJ01041675.1, read as the reverse complement.
ATCAAGAAAACAAACAGGCAGGACTGAGAGGTGTGACTGTTTTCTTGAAAAGTGGCATCTAGTAAGTGTTTCGTTAGGTTACCCTGAAACTGCTCACCTGGCTCCTTTCAGCAGCAACTGGAACTGAGGAATACAATCGAGCTTCGTCCGAACGACTGAAGCACACACACGCACGCACACACACACACACCCTTAGCACAGCTTTGGAAACTAGCCTAGAGACTGTTGTATCGCCTGAAGCTGCTTCATGTAAAGTATCTGACATGGTCCTGGGTCTTTGTTGCTGAATGCGACTGTATTTCACTTCTTTTATCCTCTGCAGCTGACACATGTGAAGTGCCTGGGAACTGCTGCCGCTGTCAGCAATACGGCTGTGATGTGTTTGATTGTCAGTTGATTGGCTGACTGCTGAAACCGTACTCCAATAAACTACTACTTGTGGTTCCTAGGAGACGGTGGATGGCCGTCCAAGAAAGAAGCTCCCTGCTTTCAGATCCCACATTGTAGAGGTCAGAGCTCTTTCCCATACTGGTTGTTGCAGGACTCATTGCTGCCCTTTCCTTAGAGGGTGGTTCTGCCTGTGTTGGGGCTTGTTATCCTGCATCTCTCTGATGCTGCTGATTTTCTCAGCAGCCTGGTTACTGACGTCAGCTTTAATTTAACACAGTTATTCACAAACTCAAATGTCCTGCATTTTTTTGAACAAATTCTGACACAAAATAAACGTTTTGAAGTTTCAAGCAAGCAGACTCACACACATTGTCCAAAATATTAGGCCCACACAAATCATGCACAGTTTAAAGTGGTAAACTGTTTCTTATACACTCTTAAGAACACAAAACACTTTATGCACTTTTATATTTTAATTGAATTACTTGAGTCACACACATTGATGAAAGCACATCTAAGTATTTTCTATCTAACATTCAGAATCCAAAGAATGCATTAAGAACAACTCAGGGTTCAGTATCTTGCCAAAGGATATGGGCCTGGAGGAGTTTAACCACCTGCTCTACCTCCTGAGCCACAGGCCCTCTCAGTGCAGTAAATAATAAATGAGTAATAAACAAATCACTGGCAGGATAAAGTACATGAATAAAACAGATCTTTGGAGGTACTGGCTGACAGTGAGGCTCAGGCTCCTCTAAATTAATGAAGCCAGACATCAAAATCACACAGCATGTTCTGAAAAAAAGCTCAATTTACAGATACTAAAGGTAAACAAGAGTCCCATAAGTTTAAGACAGAAAGACCACAGGAGAAAGATTTCCCTGAGCTCTTGATGAATGACTGGAGTGTTTTTGTTGTATTTCTGATTGTTTACCGTTCTTATAGTTTAGCTTCTCTGTTTGTTGTTGTTTTTTGTATTCTCTCTTTGCTTTCAGTCACTGTAATTCATCTGGTCTTCAGGTGTTCTGCCACCTGTGTTTTCCCTCCTGTGTGTTGGTGTGTGTTTCGGGTGCCTGCGTCTTCCCTGTTCAGTTGCTTCCCTGTGTTGTGTCAGCCTGTGTGTTGCAGTTCTGTTTCGATTCCCTCTGTGTGTCAGGTCTGCGTGTACCATCTTTAGTTACTTCCTGTTGTATTGTGACAGTCTCCCTGTACTTAGTGCTTCCTTTTGCTTCCCCTCGTTTCATCTTTGAAATCGTGTTCAGCAGTGATCAAACCTGCTGTCCCTCTCATTAGCCCTTTGTCATGTCCTCGTCAATGCAGTCGCTCAAATGTCGACTGATATTTGCTGCTTTGTGTAAGTAACGAAGCTGACCTGTTACACATAGTGGAAATACCATAATACAGAAGGTTCAAGCAGATATTAGATTATGTCCTTATTCAGTCGACCTCATGTGTCCTTGATCTTTGTTATGCAACTCTGAAGACTTTTTTTTATTTTTGTAAATTTATTATTTTTTATGTTTTATTTATGTATGTTTTCGGCAGTAGAACATCAGGAAACTTTGTAGAGATGTGTTCTTCTCCTGATGTTGGTCATTTATTTAAAAACTAAAACAGCAGAAAGATGCTCATGTGGCCCGCTCACTGGACTGTTTTAGCCTCCACCTTTCTGGTTTCTTCAGGTATGTGTGGATTTGTCTTTCCGGCCCAAATAGAAAGCCAGAGAACCAACGATCCCGGCTGTTACCGATGCTGTTATGAGGATTACGGTCCACGGCGAATGGGAGGAATATGAATGCTGCAGAGGGCACAGACGGAGAAAACATAATGTTAGTTTGTGGGAGATTTAACTGCCTTTCAGTTTCGTTTTAAAAAGAAAACCAAACATTACATTAAACGCTGGCACCATAGATAGATAGATAGATAGATAGATAGATAGATAGATAGATAGATAGATAGATAGATAGATAGATAGATAGATAGATAGATAGATAGATAGATAGATAGATAGGGGTGTGGCGCACTTACTGGTGGTTTGCGGACTTGCAGGCGGACAGCAGAGCAATGCCGGCGCATCTTCTCCATGTCACAGTAATAAACTCCATTATCTTTCAGCTTAGCTCGTTTTATGGTGAGAGACAGGTCTGCTCGTGGGCGCCAGTCTGATGGGATCGATACCCGGTTTTCACCGTATATGATCTTCCCCGACTGAGCGTTCAGCTCGAGCAGCACGTCCCCGTTTCTCCTCCAGCGCACTGACTTAAGCGACTGGCCCACTGTGATGGAGCGGCACGGGAGGACGGCATCCCTGCCCTCGGTTACAACAACTTCAGAGGGTAGAAATACTTCTAGCTTGTAGGCTTCCAGATCCTTCTTGTTGCAGGTAAACTCATAATGTCCGTTGTCGTTTAAATCTGCATTTTTCAAAATGAGATAGTCGCCTTTCGCAGTCACCCTCTCGGTGTAACCTCGCCCCGATTTCCAGAATCCATTAAGAGAAGCAACCAGCTGAGTGCTGGCATCATCCCGCCGCTGGTACAGCGTGCCTTCTCCCTTCCTGCACTCCTCTGAGAGCGAAAACTTCACATCCTCCCCAACAGTCGTTTGGATCAGTTCTCCGGAGCCCCGGCAGATAAACAGGGGAATGAACGCAAACGCTGATAGAAGTTTCATCCTGTCAGTCTGGCTGCAAAGTGCTTCCCTGATCACCCACAGCGGACTTTGCTTCGTCATGAAGGTCTGTTAGGTTTATACACCACATGAAGGGAGTCCGCCCCACCGGCGCACGTCGGTGTTGTGCCAAAAAGTGATCGTGAAAGTGATTTCCGGTATTTTTCAATTAAAAAAAAACAATTGCCTCTGTTTAAACTGATGTAGATGGCTTGTTGGCCTGCGTCTGTCAAACATATCTCTGATGAAAGACAGTCATTTAGAGCCGAAGAGACAATTCCTACTACAAAGTAGTATTTGGTTTTCAAGAGAGATCTGAACAAGAGGGCAGCAGAAATTGGAACAAATATAATATCACAGTTCTGTCAAGATTAAAGTGGCCAAAAATAGCATTATTTATGTCATATACATGGGTACAATAACCCAGAGTCATATAAATACTTGCAAAACAGGTCATTTCTTTATTTTATTAATATATAAGCCATTCATTAATAACTGTCTATTTACCAATATGAGCAAACATTTTAGAAGAAAAAAATAGAAATAGTTGATGCTGAATTATAGTTACAGTTGTGTCTTTACCTTACAGTTTAACGTGCATTGAGGCAACTGCATGTTTGTTGTGATATATAAATACATAAGTAATAGTGAATTGAATTGAGTAGTTATGTATAAATATTTCAGCATAAGCATAAACGATTAACTGGTGGCCCATGTCTACACCTGAATTGGGCCTCTGTAGAAATTATATCTCATGGCTGTGAGCTAGCTTTAACAATGCCAATCAGAAACCACAGGGAAGGAATTCCATAATGTCAATTTTTTAGACCTGGTGGCAAATATGGAACTGACAAAGCAGTGAGCAGAGCTCTCCTTGTAAAAGCAAATATGTTTGGTACAACAGAGCATTCGGGTCATCATTCTGAAAGCCGTCGATCTTCTTTTGACCCCACAGAAAGTATTGTTTTATTTCCACAATGCTAACATCCATCCCAAAAGATGGCGAGCACCTACAGGTAATCGTAGTGTTTCAGATGTAGGTGTAATCTCAAAGTGACGACAGGCCTTCGTCTTCATGACCACCTCGGAGGATTTAGCAGCGGCTCCTGATTGCACACGATGGGGGGATTCCCCATTCCAGAGAAGTGCCAACACATAAACAGGATGAATGTTAAAAAAATTATTAAAACATTATACTTGTAACCATGCATGCTTCCATCCTGATTTTTCCATTCAGGTTCTTGGACACCATGAATAACGACTCACCTTTCCCTTTTTATTGTATAGAGAGCAGAGAAGATTGCTGTGGGTTGGTTTAAGGTTCTTGCACACTGCTGTAACACACCCGTCTACCTTTGAGTCTTAAATTAGCAACCTAAACAATACCATGTGATGAACTTAGAGACAAATATGCAGGTTAATAAGGATCTTTAGTGCTTCCTGTTGAGGTTCAGCTCTCTGTTCTCCTGCTGGGCTCCATATTTTGGTTCCCGCTCACAGCTCTGCTAATGTAGATTTCATTATAAACACCTTTGGCAGAGTGCAGCACACTGCCTGCTCAGCAGCACTTAGACACAGCAGGCAGCGAATTAGTGGAGGCTTTAGCAGACAGAGCCGAGGCTTTTCCTCCACAGCAAGTGTAACCGTAAACCACAGTGACTCCTTTCCCTCAGGAGTGGAAGCCAAAGTGATTCAAGTTGTACGTTTACATGACTGAAGGCTGTGTGAGAGTTCACGGTTTAAACAAGTGCAGTGTGGAGCTGAGAGGTCACCTGTGAGGTCAAAGGGTCAGAGTCCGGTCCGGTCCTGGTCACAGTCAGGGTGCCCTTGAGCAAGACACTAAACCCCACACTCACCCAATGCTTCCAATGATGTGTGTATTTAATAGATAAAGTGCTTCAGGTGTACAGAAAAAAAGAGGTGTATGAATGTGTATTTTTTTGTGTTTTTGGACACTGGTGAAAGGCTCAGCATTAAAGCTCTGTAAAATTCAGCTCTGTTCCCCGTGTCCTCCCCTGCCTGCCACACATGACATCAGGATCACTGGTGCTGTGGTTTACATCAGCTGCTTGGTCTCAGTGATGGTCAAAGTAGGGATTGTCTGTAGTGCTGCATTCACATATTCTAGTAGACTTTCAGAGGGTACTTCATGTAGTCTTGGTAATCGGCCGTGGGGGGCAGTCCAGGTGTGCTTAGCTCTTTCAGGGCAGCTGCTCTGGGATTCAATGTGCCAGTTGTTTTTGGGGCTTGTACCCAATCTTGGAGTGTGGGGATGATGAAGATGGCCCCCCTGGCCTGACGTCCTGCCTCCCCCTTGCTGTAGCATTTGTGTTTCACCGTGACAGTCTAGCTGTGACAGTCTGGATGTTGGGTGTTGACACCCACCTGGAACTGAATGCTAAAACGTTTCTCATAACTTTTCATGAAAACTGGAAGCAATAAATCTTTTAACCTCTGTATTTTTTATACAGTCCAACTGATGCATCCTGAGTTATCCCAGTGAACAAGTAGTGTCCTTGTGAACTGTCTTATATTCGGGCAAATTGGGCGCCTGCATGTTTCTTGGGCTTCCTGAGTCAGTGGTTTTTTTTTTCCTAATTTTATTTTACAGCCGAGTTGCTTCCTGTGGTTTCTCTGAATGAGACCTTCAGTCAGTGTGGTTTTGGCACTTTTTAGTGACTCATTAGTGTGTGATATTTTTGGTTGCCAAGCGGTTTTAAACTAATAATTTTGTGGTTTGAACTCAGTTGGGCATGTGCTTGGTTTGCTGAACTCCAAAGTGGAAGTTCCGATTAAGTTTTCCTAAAAGGATTCAAGTTGTAAAATGGATTCGCCACAAATGACATGACTGTTACCATCATGGTCCCTGGCTCCTGGTCCCATGAATTTGAATTCTTGAATTGTGTAATATTAGAACTGAGATCATTTATGTTCCTGTTCTTTTCCTTCCCTTTATGTACCCACCCAAGTTCTAAGTCTCTGAACTGGGGTACCATGATCAGTTGTGTCAAGGGAAGCTGAGTGATCCAAAAGTACAAGGGCTGAATATCCACCTGCATCTCTAAGCATTAAAATATAATTTGAAAATTTAAAAAGAGCCGTTACAGTAGAATGCATCTGACTAAAATTTATCTAAACTGCCGTGAGCAGTTAAAATATCTGTTATTTGGTTGGCCACCACGTTTTCTAAGCATCAGTTTAATGCCCTTTAAACAGCTTCATCTGTCATCCATCAACGTGGGTGGAGTTTGAGCTGTTTCCTCACCTGCTGTAAAGAACTCAAATCTGATACGCCACAATTAAACTGCATGCTGAGAAAAAGCTGCTGCAGTGATTATAGATTTTTTCTTTCTCTCAGTAACAAGAACAGACTTCTGAACTACTCGTATTCAGCCGTGAAATATGAGCTTCTTCTTGAGAAATGAGGGAAGTCCAGTTCAACTGAGCTCTAAAATATGTGCTAATGCCTGTTTTCAATTAATATCTACTCAGCGCCACTAAACTGTTTTTAGTGACGTCACTAGATGAGTCAGTGAGGAAGTAAAGATGTTCTCTTGCTTGATGTCTGAGGCAGTTTCTGAATATGTGTACTTATGTGCACTTGCACTCATCAAACGTCAAAGTATGCATCACATAATTTACATGACAGCATCACACAGTTGCTGCAGATCTGTCAGCTGCACATCCCAGAGGTGCTCTTTTGAATCGAGATCTTGTGGTGGTTGCGGGGGCAGTCTGAGTGCAGTGAGCCCGCTGTCATGTCCAAGAAACCTGTTTGAGATGTTTTAAGCTTTGCAACGTCCTGCTGGAAGCAGCCATCAGAAGATGGTACACTGATCATAAACAGATGGACGCAGTGAGCAACAATACTAAGGAGTCCAAAGGGTGCCGAGAAAACCTCCTCCACACCGTTACACCACAAGCCTGAACAGTTCACGATGGGGCAGGATGGGCACCAACAACCGTGCCACATTCAGTCACCCAAATCATCATTTGTTCTCCATCTGATGTTCAATTTGAACTTGAGCAGTTCTTCTTGAGCATGTCTGCATGCACCGAGTTTCTGCTACGTGAATGGTTGATCAGATATTTGTATTAGCAGTTCAACAGGGTACCTAATAAAGTGTCAGTGAGTGTGTATTTATAGTGATACATTCAAGAGTTTCACAGGAAAAAATGGAGTTCAGACCCTGAAGATATTTCTGGACTTTACTGAAGGAAAAAATGCAAAATAATACTTCACACAAACATAAGACTGTGAAAATGATATCAAACACTCTGTGTTTTAAATGCAAATGATTTTTTTTTTTTTTTATCATTTTGTGTAAAAATGCATTTAATTGGATCTCGGGCTGTTCGGCCCATCAGGTCGATAACTGCTGTAGTCACAGCATTTTTCTTAGTTTGAGCTGCAGCAGCAGGAGGACTGCAACAAAAAGTACCACATTGGTGCTAAAAAGCACATTAAAGAAATCGGAAGTGACTCGTTTTGAGCTTCACATAAGTAGATTTCTTTGTACAGACAAATACTCACACTGTAAGTGCCTTAAGGATTTTATTGTTAACATGAGGCTTCTGACAACTGTTATATGACAGAATCACAAATCTGTGAATGCTGCACACTGATCTGAAACACTCGCCTATCCCAGCTGACAGGGGAGGCAGGGTGCACCTGTGTAGGTCTCCAGCCTGTCACAGGGCCAACACAGAGAGGCAGACAACCACTCACACCTATGGGCAATTTAGAGTGACCAGTTAACCTGTAACTCTAGTAAGTGCACGTCTTTGGACTGTGGGAGGAAACTCAGGCAGACACGGGGAGAACATGCAAACTCCACACAGAAAGGCGGATTCAAACCCAGGACCGTGTTGTTGTGAGGCAACAATGTTATACCGCGGTGCTGTTAGGGGACCAAGTATGTTTTGTTGAGTTTTTAAAATATGTTATTATTATTTAGCAATAATTAAATGTCGGAAGCTTAACTCTGAGCGCTACAAGATCAAATCAGAACACTTCCATTACTCTCACTGTCATTGTCACTTTGTTGTGTGATGTATTATTACTGTAAACTTGTTTTAAGGGGGTGGGCGGGTATTGTTGGCAGCAAAAATTAGGAGACGGTAAAATGTGTGTTTCATTCATTCACTGAATTCGTTCCTTGTCGCTTTCGATCCTCCTGGATCGTCTCCTCCTCGATCCTTGTCACTAGGTTCGTTCGTGCTGATTTTTTCACACTGAAAGCGGTGACTCACGACGACTCACGGATTTCAGTAATAACCTTCATCGAACCCTGAAGGCCGAGCTTTCAGTCGTGCCCCACATACAGGCCTCCAACAAGCTGCATTCATGTTACATCTGAAATTCATCTTCAAACGAATCTTTAATAATGATAATAATAATAATAATCCATTCTGATGGAAAGCAAAAACAATTACAATTATTTTAGAGACAATTTTTAAATGGTGATTTGATTTGATTTGTCTTGTCTAATTCATTGTTGGAGGGAGGCCCCATGATGCACCCGAACACACTGCAGGTAGACTGAAGGAAGACACCGAAGCAACGAAAGAGTTTATTTAGTGACATAATGAGTATGAATACAAAGGCAGATTGATTAAAAAGTACAGGACATGCAAACGAACAATTAACGGAACATTTCAGAAATGAAAAGATTAAATGAACGAAAGAAAGAAATATTCATATTTATGAAAGGATTTTCTCACTATGCCTATTTGCTGATATTGTTTTATAACAGCTGTTCCTTTAATATTTATGAGGCTTACACTAAACATCCTAAAGCAGAGAACTGTTTCCATTTAACGGGTGGCAGCGACGGATGAAGAGCTGCTCCTCATCCTTATAAGGCAGACAATCCGAGGCCGTTCCTGTGAAGCTGACAGCAGCTCAGGTTTGTTGCGGGTCCTCGGCTGCAGAGACCAGGCAACATAAATGAGTGTTCACTTTTCAATGTCATGCATAAAATACAGGGATGCTTACCGTCACGGGCGGCGGAGTGACGCTGTCTTCGTGACTTTCAGCCTCACAACACGTAGATACCACCTCTCTGTCACTCCCTCTCCACACTGGATGTAACAGAAATAATCTCCCCGGTCGTTCTTGTTAACTTGTCGCAGTTGTAAGCAGATGTCTCGGTCAGGTGATGCAGAGAGTCGGTCAACAGCGGGCCAGTTTCCGTCCGTGCAGGAATTTTGCTTAAGCACAATCTTCCCCCCTTTCACCCACAGCGCAGGTGCAGACTTGATGCAGGGAAAGTTGCACGGGAGCGTGGCGTTGCCTCCCTCTTTCACGGTTACATTAAAGGGAACCAAAACTTTAACCTGGATGCGCATCTCACGGCCGTCACATTTTAACACATAAGCCCCACTATCATTATAAAAAGCACGACTGAAAACAATGGAGGATCTTTGCCTGATCTTGTCGTGGAACCCCCTGGCGGGTGTCCAAACACCTCTTCGGTGAACAGCCACCTGGACCTCCCCGTGTGTCTCAGATCGGAGCAGTTGTCCTTGTTCATCATTCTTACAGTTTTCTGGAAGTCTGAACGGCTTTCCCAAAACAGCTCGCACACATTCTCCATCACATAGACCTGCACCTAATAACACAGAGACGCCGATGAAGAGCTGCAGATGCCGGGTCATACTGACGCCCTCTGTGTTCCACGGAGTGTTGCACAGAGGGACGTCTACATTAATATAGCCTAACGAGGATGCAAATGAGGCCCCCTTTAAGCATTTTACAATCCCCCCTGGTGCCTGATTGGTCATCTAAGCCCTAGAATTAAAAAAAAAAAAATCTGTGAGGAATATATGACATAACACAGTGGCTCAGTGTGCCACTCTGTACTCCTTTATATACTGTATGCCTGTATATGTGTGTGTGTGTGTGTGTGTGTGTGTGTGTGTGTGTGTGTGTGTGTGTGTGTGTGTGTGTGTGTGCACTCTAGTCCATTTCTCTGAGACAGCTTAACATCCAAATGTGTGCTAATGTACAATATCATCTCCCTATTTCTCTCTCTCTGTCATATATAAATATATATATTAGCTGACTGCTGTGGCTCTTGGGTGAGTGAGCTGCAGTCTGTGAAAGCTGCCAACAAAGCTGTTGCTGAGACCACCTGTGTTGACTGGTGGCAACAGCATCACAGCATCCTCTCTTGGCAGAGAGGCTGCTGCTGAGACCACCTATAGTCAATGTGGGTTTCAGTCTGTAATCGTCACTGTTGGTAAATGAGCACCTCAGCTCGACTCTGCCTCAGACCTCCAGTATAAATTCAGCCATTACAACCATTCAAATACATTAAAATAACTGAATTACACGGAGAGAATATATCAGTTAAATTAATTTATTTCACTGACACGAAAAGATAGAGCAGCAAGCATCCCTTTGCTCTGTATGTAAATCGCTATCACATTTGTATTTGTACATAAATGTGGTAAAATCACTATTGGTTTTAGTAAGAGAATAGAAACAGGAAAAATATCCTGCCACTTTTTCTGTAATAAGCAAGGAATGTAGTAGGAGCTGAAATGATTACAGATGTTCCCCCAGTCTGAGTAAATACTCTTAAGACCTGCTTTAAAAATATCTGATGCAGTGCTCTATATTACTTTTCTCTCTGCTTCCTCCACTTCACACATTCCGGCTCTGCTAGGCTGTTACTGGCAACTGTCCTCATGATCTCCAGACTGGAGTCGGCTCCTGTGTTGGAGCGTTTTACCTACTGCCCTTCCAGGAGGTGAATGGCATCCTTGTTGCCACAGTGTCTTTTTGCCAGCACCAGAGGAGCTGATCCACTGTAGTTGCTGTGATCAAGACAAACACCTCTTCTGTGAGAAACGCATCTCCATCAAGTGTGGCAGCACACCAACCCACCACTTAAAACATGGGACCAGCCAAGCCCAACCAAGCTCCATTGGCCACCATGCAACTGTGAGTGTGCTATTTTACAGTAAAAGGTTTGGCCACACACACCTTTTGACTGGTTCTTCACATGCTTGCACATCACAGTGTAGACACACATTCAGCAATTTTTTAAATTAAATATGTTTAGACTACTCATTGACACTAAATGCTAAATGTAACACCTACTGAAAACTGAAAGCAATAAATCTTTTCCCTTGAATAATCTAACTGATGTGAATTATCCCAGTGAGTAATAAGTAGAGTGTTCTTGGGATTGGGATTGTGGTGAGTCAGTTCTTTTGTCACCTCTGATTATCAGCCAGCCTGGCAGTTCTCCAAGCCTCGTGCACCAAAGGAAAGGAGAACTCAACAATCTGCACTTTCTAAACCCCTTAATCCCATGGCAAAGGAATATGAAGCATTTACTGTAATAGTGTAATCAGATTGTGATTGCAGTATTACAGTATTCACACTGTTTCTGAGGAACATCCACTAACAGTAAGTTCAATGGGAACGGTGGCCACTGAGGAGCATTGATTAGAATGCACAATCTAGGATGGTTGCCACAAGATTTATTATTGAAGTGATGACTCAATACAGCAGAATCACAGGGATTTTATCTTCTCATGAAGACTAGTACAGGTGGGAGAGGTGTGTGTGTGTGTGTGTGTGTGTGGATTCTGAAAAGACAGAAAAGAAAAGATATAACTAGTAAACATCTGGTATGAGTCATTATCTCACACATGAGATAAAGCCCACCTGTACAACTTAAACACAATAACTCCAGCCTAGTGATGTTAACATCATGTAGATTAATAACTTTAACTCCCATACAATTAACTGAAACATGTATGACAAGATACATTATAACAATCAAAGGCTCAAGAATCACATGAGCCGCGCTAACTTACAATTATCAACATTTTCTACCTTGACCGCTTATCTCAGTTAACCATTATACAGTAAGTTTCACTCGTGCTCACCAGCTCTAACAGCGTCTTCCCCCGAGTGATGTCATCAGCTGGGTTGTTAGCAGAGTCCACATAGGCCTGAGCATCAGTTAGCTCCTGGATTTCTGCAACACGGGTGCCAATGAATACCTTGTATCGGCAGGAGTCAGACTTGAGCCATGTGAGGACTGTAGTCGGATTGGCATAGTCAGCTCTCTCTGCAGCAGTGAAGCTAACTGAGCTGCTGTTAACACTGCACAGAGCTCCAGCCTAGGCACTGACAGCTGCTTCTTCGGCGCAACCCTGGACATTTTGGTCAAAATGAGAATTTATATATCAAATGATGTGCTCCATCTGTTGTCAAAAATATAGAATTAAAATGTTAATATAAACAAAGTTATTCAACAAAAACCAAAAGACTTAAGTCTGAATGCACAGAAATTGGCGCCAAAAGGGCATAAGTGGATTACAACAAAGACAAGATTATTGTTCATTAAGCATTGTGTCATCAATTTTTAGTTGTTTTTTTAAAGCATGTTTCTTTCTACAGTCATTAAACAAAGTAAAAGCAAACTATGGTCATTTTTTGTTTTGGCTCTCCTGTAAAGTTGGTGAAAGGTCACTTACGCCCCTTTGGCTCCAAACCCTCGAGTCATTACTTCTCTTCTCCTCTCTAAATTCCAGCATAACTCGGAACTCTCACACCACTTCCAGACGACTGGTGGCTGCCCACTCTGTCTGCGGTTGGGACCTTGTTGAGTACAGCGCTCACTGCATAACACTGTGGCGGCCATTCACTGGTATAAATTCCTTCATTGTGCAGGAACTACCTGCATCTCGCCACACAAGGCTGGGCATTGTCATGCACCAAGAGGAGCATGCTCTGACATTAGCTTTTATTGCAAAAACCTTTCACAGAGTGCACATGACCTGCTCAGAAGCAGAGTGTA
>VOQJ01041665.1:0-13882 GCA_015052665.1 Apistogramma diplotaenia | reverse complement strand
AATTTCTCTCGTGAATTGTATCTCTTGCAGCCTTATGCAGCACATTATTTATCTCTTCTTCAATCAAAACAAAATTTACCGTTGTTTGATTTGGTTAATTGAAATTTGTTTGGGAAGTTTTTCATTTTGTTTATCTTGCTGAAGGTTTGGAAAACATTAAGGCTTGTTAACTTATTCAGATATGATAGCTGTCAAGGACCTAACTGTTTGAACAACTTCAAAGTGTGAAGTGGGCTAAAGAGAAAAACATCCTGAATGTTTTAACATTTATGTGGGAGATAAATGGTAAAAAAAAAAAAAAAACATTAAAAGCAAGCAGACAAAAATGGAAAGTTTTCATACTTACAGGCAAGTTTTTCACAGGGCTGTGAAAAACTAGTTGCTGCTTCCTTGGGAATTAAAGGGTAACTACAGTAGCTGCCAGTTGCTGCTAATCAATTAATCTCATCAAATTCACTCCAAAGACACACCTTTCAATGCTCAGAGAAATGGCAAAAGGTCCAGTTGCTACAGTAGATCTCAGACACTACAGGCCTCAGTATGTGAAAGGTTAAAATTTATTACAGTACAATTAGAAAAAGACTGAACAATAATCATTGCTTGGAAGGGTTACGAGGGGAGGTTTAGGTTTGCAAAGTGGTATTTGAAAACACAGTGTAATAAGACTTCTGGGACCCATGCATTCCAAGCACAGCATATAAGCAAAAGAATACCTCATATCAGCTGTCAGGGACAGTGGCAGACAGGTGATAATTGGGCCTTTTTTAGCAGCCCCAGGAAATGGGCACCTTGCAGTTATTGAGTCAACCAGCAACTCTTCTGTATATCAAAATAATCAAGAGTCAAATGTGAGGCCATCTGTCTAACAGCTAAAGCTTGGCTGAAACTGGGTCACACAACAGGACAATGATCCCAAGCGCAGCAGCAAATTTATAACCAAACAGCTAAAAAAATACAGTGAAGAGTTTCCTCAACAGAAACTCTCCTTTCTGTTTTGATGATTGGTTAGAGTTTGTGACATTAGCCTAATGAGAATGTGTGGGGAGTCCTCTGCCAATGCTTCATGAATGTAACAAAGCAACAGAAGCTCTCTGGATGGACTTAATGTACATTTCTAAATTTTTGATAAATTGGATGCTCATGGAAAATGTCTCTGTGTCGTCCTCAGTGGCATCATTAATAGGCCGAGGTTAAATGACCAACATCTGGTTATATGTTAGTTAAAAAAACAAAATCTAGAGCTCATGGGAAAACTCCTGGGATTATTACAGAGATTAGAGCATGCAATAGGTATCAAAGGTACTACTCTTCAGTGGTTTGAATCATATCAATCTAATAAATGCATGTAAATGGAATTTTTCTTCAGACACTAGCATTAATTATGGAGTTCAAAGGATTCTGCTAGGACCAGTTCTATTTACGTTATACATGCTTCCATTAGGCAATATTATTAGAAGGCAGAGAATTTGTTTTCATTGATATGCAGATGATACCCTGCTTTATTTATCCATGAAGCCACATGACAGACATCAAAATGATCCAAAATGTTGCAGCGTGAGTACAGAAAAGGACTAGGAAGAGTAGAACTGTGTACTTTGTTTAGTCGTCAGGTTTGAAAGTAAATCAAAGAAAGACTACTGCATGAAAATAATGTACAACTCAAAACACCAGATGGATGAAATACAAACTCGACTAAGGATAAAGCAAAACCAGTAACCAAGGATATGGCACACGACTTACTGTAGGCTGTAAGTTCTGGGACTAGCCTTAAGAGTCCAAAAACACAAAACACTGGGTCAAAGCATAAGAGATACACCGGCAAAACTATACAAAGATGCCATGCCAACATTTTCTAATGATTGGAAACTTGGTGTCTTTACATTGACTGTATTCTTATGCATAGTGTATTAGCTTGTCAACTGGCAAAAGCCCCTTTGTTGATACCTGCCTATAGAAGAGAGCATTAGTAAATAATCTATTACAACTGAAATCCTTTTTAAATGATAAATTATGATGATAAACTATTTAAAGACATGGAGACATGGAATTTTGGAAGTATTTCAATTATAGTTCATGCTACTTCAAGCGAAAAATTCTGTGCAGTGACCCTAGTCAGAGATACCAGAGAGAACCGTTACTAAGTGTTGGAAGCAGAGACTAATTAAACTGGGCACCAGCAGTGTGATACAGAGAGCAGCTTTCACTAGCTCGACTCTGTGTGTCGTCGCTAATCTTGATATATCCAAACTGGTTAGCACTCATTCACCCTGCAAAACCTGTGCAAGCTGGACGCGTTGTGCAAATTGATAACTGCTTGAAATTGCATAATGAGAGTATTTTCACATTGTGTTGCTGTACCCTTTTAAGCACATGTGATGCATTACCAAGTTGAGACAAGTATGGGTATCTTAGCCACCCAGCTTAAATTTTAATCTAATTAGCCGTTCCTGATTAGTGACCAAATTGTCAGATGGCTAAATTGCACTGTGTAGATGCCAGGTTTTTATTCATTTTAATTTTAACCAACATGCTGGGGCCAGAAATGTGTCCTCCTGTTTCCATTTCCATTTGTAAATTGTGGCATTGCCACTTTTTCTTGGTGAGTTATTAGAGGTCTGTGTTTAATATAAGCAGTATTGGGAGAGTGACCAGGCGGGAAGTGTGTGTATCATATGCTCTTCTTTAGAGCCGAAGTGGAGACTATTTGTGATGTTTTAAAGAAGCAGAGATGTATGATGATGCTTATTCATGTCTCTTCTCTGAAGCCTTTGTTTGATGACCAAGTCAGACCGAGCAGCAGTAACCTTTACTGATTGTCTCTCCAGCAGGACTCATTGTTTCAAATTTAATGGGCTCAGATCCAAACGGCTCACTGTACTTAGTGGTGTGCCCCATGGTTCTGTATTTGGCACATCATCATTACCTCTTTCAATGAATTATTCAGATATTTATTTGCACTGTCATTTTTTTTACAGTTATTCTGTGTGTGTTCTGCGTTAGTGTCCAGCTCACTAAAACTGCTTGTGTGCTTTCTGGATTTCCATCTTTGTAACCATTACAGTTGCAGCTCACCAGGAAGCATCATATTCAGCTATAAGGATGATACTGATTATCATGTTTATTTAGCCTTGTGTGTCAACATCAAGCAGATGTTGGAGATAATCTTATAACAGACGGAAAGATAAAATGTTGCCCCCTAATTACCTATTCCCGATTACAGAAATGTAACATGTACGTAAACAAGTTTAATAATTGTATAAACATGGCTGACTGGATTAAAGATATTCTCATCATGCCATCAGTGATCCCCAGCTGCACGCTGTATTACCTTGATTTTATAGACTCAACATCTGGAAGAGATAAAAACAAACATAAACAAAATCTCGATGTAATGGCAGTCGAGCGGAACAAGCTACTCACTGAGATGAACCCCACCTCCCCCACAACCCCCCGGTCTCCAGGAGGTGTTTGCATTGCAGCTGCAGCCGAAGGAGCGCCGTGAAAAATGTCTCTTGTGCAAAAACAGCATAACTTTACAGGTAGCTATGCAAAGTGGTTTTTTTAAATGTATTACTGCATTTTATTTGTTGCATTAAAGCTGTTCATCTATCAACAAAACCTGTTTGCTTGCTGCCTGTTTGCCTCTTTGTGCTGCATGTTACTCTGCAAAGTAGATTAGAAAGCCAACTTAGCCTAACTGTCAACACATGTTCCCATCCATGGGGACCACCAGCTAGACAAAGGTTAGTCGAGGTTTTTTGACATTGTTGTGTGTCATTTACTATTTAAGTCGCATCACTTTGACCTTATAAGACACATTTGCCCTTTATCTTGATGGATGGCAATGCTCCAGACATTTTACTGTTTCCAGTAGTGAGGTCAGAGCACTCCGACACCTTGACTTTGTGGTGTGTCAGTTTGCAACATCATTATTTTTTAAACAAGAATCTCCTGATGGTTATTAACTATTCCTCCGATCCGCAGCAGTCACGGCAACCCTTTGGCATTTCGAGAAGTCGCTTCCTTCCATTCAGCATATTCAGAGAAGAATACGAAACACAGCATCCAACACAAGTGCAGAACTTAATTCAGTTCCACAGGCTGACTTTCATGGTTGGTTAGCTCTCATTTTGTACAGTTTTTTTTCTCTTACGAGCTAATTATAATTACCCCCATTTGTTGGCTGGTTTAGACGGATTCAGTTGGGTACACCTATGGAGATCATAGGATATTTACATATATTTCTGCATGTGCAACAGATTGGATACAATCTGAATAATCCTTCTACTCTTCCACACTTTTGATGTGATTTTTACATTAAATTACAATTTGCAACAGAAGCATAAATATATTAAAATCTTATTATTGTCAGCCTAAAATTCTCAAGTATCCTAGATAGAAACTCTGCTTGATAAGTCTTGTATTTGCAGTGTATTTGGAGTGTATCTAAGTACAGCAGTGTGAAAAGACTTTGGTACTTCCATCCATGCTCATCAGCATCAGCAGCAGTCTAAGCAGAGACACCCAGACCTTCCTCTCCCCAGCCACATCCTGCAGTTCTTCTGGGGAGCTGAAACTCAGCGTTGCCCAGCGACAGCCCCGAAACCCGAACGATACGGAGACGATCTGGATGGAGGAGTGGGCCAAAATCCTGCTGCAGTGAGTTCAAACTTGGTCAAGAAGTACAGGAAACATCTGACCTTCTGTAACTGCAATCAAAGGTTTCTGTACCAAATACTTATTTCCCCACTGCGTCTGCTTCAGCTGCTGTGACCATTCCACCATAGAAAACACAGCAACAGTGATTTTTCTGGGCACAAGTAAAAGTACAAACTCCACAGGGAAGTTTACACTCAAACTGTCTGAAGGTAGCACAGAGCAGAGAATCGTGCCATTGATCATGTTATTCCATTTATTTTTTCCATTTTGGGGCAACCAGTCCAGCTGTGTTCAGCCATGTCCAGCACATGTTTACTGCCTCTCCAAAACTCTGAGGCTGCAGGAGATGATCCATGTTACTGAAACTAATGCCGTCACCGCTGGTCTGCAGCCGTGCTGCACTGTAACGTGTCTCGGGAGCTAGAGGTCTTATTTGAGTCAATTATGGGATTATTCAGTGCAGAGAGGAGAGACTGAATCATAGAAATTAAGTGTCAGCACACGAACAGAGAAAATGGAGTTCAGCACATGTTTGAGCAGCTACATATTATCATGCACCGCATGATGGCAGTCAGCATTGTTAAGCTTTTAAAAAGAGGATGATTATAAGAATAAACTGTGTGTGTGTGTGAAGTTATTTAAGTCATTTGTTAAATTAAGCCCAAGAGAAAATATATTTCTATCATTAAAAAAGATGTTCAGTTTTCAGTCTTAGACCATTATGGTGCTGAAATTCTGTTCCACTGCAGCACTTTCTAAATGTCACAGAGACTCGCACTCTGATGGCTGCATCCAGGGCCAGTGGGGGTTCAGCATGTTGCCAAGGACACTTTGACATGCTTATGAAGGGCCGGGAATCACCAACCTTCCAATTAGTGGACAATGGCTCTGGATGTAGTGACGTTAGACGTTTTTGTCCGGCTCTATTTCTTTCACACCTCTTTAATGACCTGTTTTTGGGCTAAAGTTAAGGGTTTGGCACTTAGATGTGATGGTTAAAGTTAAGTTTAAGAGCCCTGAGACTGCCCAAATGTCAGTGACTGTCCACTCAAACAAAGATGCATGTTTGTGTATGTGTGTCCCTCCTCCTACACACAGAAGGGAGCAGGAAGCAGCCAGTACAGGCTTTTACCAACTGGTAACAACAAAAACGAACTAATGTTGCTAGCTTGATTAAATCATTTGTGGAAAGGGAAACATATCTATGTTGAAAACGCTTGAGCTCATCGTGTTTGACTGTAACTGTGGAGAAACCCAGGCTCCACCAACCTCGGCCTTTTTTGTACTAACATGCTAATCATGAGACTGGAACAGATGGAATATGAAACGAAACAAATTGCAATCACAAGTTTACTGAGTTATCCTGCTAATACACAAACAGACCCTCCACCTGTTGGAGGGAGAAGTAATAATATCCCTGGAAAGTGTTAAGTCACACTGAATCTAAAATTCTGCACATGTGCATGTCTGTGCATTCAAGACTATTTCTGTTTCTACCTGCAGCTCATATTAAAGCATCCACGTGCCAAACTGGAATAAAACCAGTGACGAGTGCAGTTTATTAAAATCACTCCACCTTCTCAAGGGAAATCATCTTTGTCTCAACTGGCTTCATTTTTCTGTTCTGGTGACCAGTAGCAAAGACTCGCAGTCACAATAGCTGCGTTATTAATGTCTGTTCTGGGAGCACTTCAGGTGCTGTCACCACTTTACTAACATGAATACACTCCAGCAATAAATCTGTAATGATTCACTTTGAGACGATTCATGCTAATATAAAAGATTATTTGCATTCAGGCGCCTGCTGTCCTCAGTAGACCAAGTCAGCATGAAGGAAGCACAGACAGACCATGAGAGAAAGAAACACTTGAGTGGGTAAGCTGGGTGCTGCTTCCCAAGTTCACAAGAGGACTGCACCACTGAGACAAGCAGTGGAGCAGACTGGGAAACGTTTTTGTGGCTCCGTATCAGTGACTTCACAAGCAACACAAACCTGAGTCACCTCCATGCTATCCATTCACCCACTGCAACATTTCATTTTTCTTTCAACTCCTACACCGTCTGATTTCAGACTTTTAGCAGAAGCACACACTTACAGTTCGCTCTGTCGTGTTTCAGGTACAGACTCTGGCTTCTTTGTTTCACTCCTCTGACTATGATCCCATCAATATGCTGTGACGAAGCCTTCGAGCACACGCTCTCTCCTCGCTGTGGTGCAGGAAAAAAACCCAGATACGCTTCTTTCAATTAATTTTACAGCAAATTAATCATCACAAACTCCAGCAAATCGTGTTGCACAATTCATTTAAATCTTAAAATTTTGTGCCTGGATGGGAACTTACTATAAAAAGGCCAGATTCAAGAATTCAATTGCATAACTGACACTGTGCCTCTTTAAGTTATGGTAGGATACCTGACAGCTGTGGCTCAGGTGGTAGTGAAGGCTGCCAACTAATCAGAAGGCCAGTGGTTTGATCTTGGCTCCTTCAGTCTGCATGTTAAGCATCACTGGATATCATACAAGCATCCATCGCAGTTTGAATGTTAGACAGAATGTTAGATGGAGCCACATTTGTCAGGTAAATGCATTTGTGGGTTAAGTAGAAAACTTGAGAATGTGGGTTGCAATCATGAAAAATCCTCTCTGCCAATGCGAAACAGCTCATTCTGCTATTGACTTCTTCTGGCGCAGACCATCAGTCATCACCGGAGTCAATCTCAATGCAAGATGAGATTCTGCAGCCAGTGGCAGTCCCATATCTCCAGTCTGGGGCTGAACTCTATCCTCAAAGGTGACTCGCCCCACAGAGCGGGGTTTATCCGAAGCTACCAGCAGAATGTGGGAGCGGACAGCCTGCAGTCCTGAGCTCAACTCCACTTAGCGCTCGTGGGATCAGCTCGAGTGAGCTGTTCATGCCAGTGACACAACCACATTGGCTGACTTGCATCAAATGCTGGTTGAAGAATGGGATGCCATCCCACAGCAGCATGTGGCTGAGCTGGTGACCTGCTTGAGGAGGAGGTGCCAGGCTGTTGGGGCTGTATGCAGTTCTTCCGCATGCTTCTGAGGCCCCTGTTTGTTTAATAAACTGATGAGTTGTTTCTTCAGACTTCAAACATTCAATCCAATAAACAAAACCAAACAGGGGTCAACAGCAGAATAATGCATTTTCCTTACAAGTGTTGCTCCATTTAAGTTTAGTATCACTTGTGAAAATAAACCTTTACAGAATATTTATACTGGCTAGATGTTAGAAACCAGCCATAATAGGTCATGTGACACTGGCTTATACATAGACTGTAGCTGGCTAAATCCACAAAGAGCAGAGAACCTCAGAACAGCAGCAGCTCAGGTTAGCTGATCACAGCATGTCCACAAAAATAATCCCCTTGGGATTAACTTGGGAATTACTATGAAACGAGTCATTCTTAGGGTTAGGGTTAGCCTCTGAGCACACAGATGTCTTATGCACGGTACAGGGCCTACTGCTCTGCAGAGTGTGATGTGGTTACTAATCTGAGTCAACCTGGAGGAATAAATCCACAAAGTCACTCAGATTAAAACTCACAATCTCTTGTGAACAAGCCGGGAAAGCAAACCGTGTTGCATTTCTGCAGCTGGTTCCTCTGGTTACCTCCACGTTCTATTCTGAGAGTCACTAATCACCTGATTGCACTTTTTTTATTGGATGTTTTGAGTAAGAAGGATGAGGAATATCTGTTCTGACTTACAGTATCGGCAACGGGACAATATTCTCTCTGGGCAGTCAGGGACAGATGATGATGCTGAGAATAAACATGTGAAGATAATCTATAATGTGAGCTCATGTTCAGATTATTATAGCCAGGCCCTCTTCACTATCCTTTTCAGGTGACTGTGTGATTTATACAACTAACAACCTTTAATTTCAGTGCCTGTCCCACTGCCTTGTACAGTCCGTGCATTTCCTTTCTGCTCTGACTGATTAAGCTTCCCGAGGTTTAAGGCTACCTATTCTTCACACTGACAAGCAAATGTATTTCCAAACCGCAATTAAACACGGTTTCTCTGGCAGAAACTGACAAAAACACGCTGACTGATGGACAGTTCATGACAGTAACACGACAGCCCGCTAACTAACCCTTTATACGTTTCGGCACAGCTAGAAGACAAAGACAGCGCCTGACATGGCTAAGGCTATTTGGATTTTAATTCAAAACTAGACTGACAAGGGGCAGACACGTGGAGTTTCTCCATAGCTTAAAGTAGGTCCTGTCTTTCTCTGATTTGTTGCCAGGACTGGCTTTCAAAAAGAAACCTCATTCATTACAAAGCACCAAATATAACATGACCTGTAATGTCCAGATTCCTCAGATGTTCCCCTTCCAACGCTGAGTAAAAGTCCTCTTGGTTTAAAGCTGATATGCTCTGCGGGTCTTCAAATATGAGTGTGACACTGCAACAAGAATAATCTCCACTAGTCTTTGCTGCTCCTGCTGTTTGTAGTTCAACAAAAGCGAGCACACATGAGACAGCATTACTCTGTGCTTTGTTCCCCACGTTTCCTATTTCAAAGGCCTCCCAAGTTCACGGATATGTCAAAGAAGACTCCCTGCATAATCAAAATATAACCTTTGGGATCATCTAGTACAAATCTTTATTGTAGTTACAGTAGGACCTTGTTTCCCAGTGTAAACTGCAGTATGCCTCCTGACTTTGATGTGTGTGCCCGGGGTCAGAAGCACGATGACGGGCTGTCACTTCCATGAAACATTACTTTCCTGACACAAATAATTAACTTTGTTCAACACCAGCAACTCATTTAAAACGAATAACACACTGTTGTGATTGCCACTGCTGGTCTTTGACAAGAGGCGGTCCCTTCCAGAACCGGAGTGCAGCCTGCAAGGCCATAAACTGATGCAAGTGCACATGAGCATGTAAACACACCCTCCCATCCACCAGCTGCTGGGCTCAGATGACATAATTACAGCACCACGACAGACGAACCACAAGCTGATGTTTTTATCTTGAACACTTTGTGAGTGTCTGTGGGGACTTCGGTTCCCCCTGGTCCACCAGAGTGGTCTTCTAGGTTAAAGCAAATATATATAATTCCATATTCACAGTGGAGCAGCTGTGGCTGGTTGCCTTTTAATCAGCAGGTTCCAATCCTTTAAAGAACAAGGCTTCTGGGAGAAAGTAGTTTGAGTACTCAGGTAAAGTAGTCTATTACTATGAGTGTGGATAGTAGTGGGTGGACTGCTGCAGGCAGAGAACAGAACTAAAGGCGATAAAAGTTGGATCTTTGTACAAAAAGTCCAACAAAACCACATTGCAGTGACACCAGGAACAACAGGGACTGAGGGAGGATGGCAGCGAGGGGAGCCCACGCCACGACCAAGGACACGCTCACTGGCCACTTTGTTAGGTACAACACATTTTCCTTTGAGAGCTGCGTAATTCTCCCTGACATGGAATAAAGACGGTGCTGGAACCGTTCCTCAGAGATTTTGGTCCATATCAATCTGACAGCATCATGCGGCTGCTGCAGATTTGATCCATGACACCAGCCTCCCATTCTACCACAACTCAAAGGAGCTCTACCGGATTCCGATCAAAGGGATGTGCTACAAGGAGAGATTAATGACCTAGTGGGCTGTGTCGAGCTCAAAGTCAGAGGCTTTTTGTGTCACAAAAGGGACTCTCTTTTTTATCACCGTGGTAACTTCAGAGTTTCAGTTGAAAATCACTGATTCTTCTACTTATGTTACAAGTACAATATTCATTCGTTACTGAAACTGAATGAAGCACAGAGGAATTGTATGAATGTTGATGTAACTGGTCCTAATCTGATTCCCACTCTAGCAGCTGCAGTTCCACACACACTGTTCAGTAAGATTAATTCCACTTTGAATGCCAACAAACTAAATCAAAGAGGCCCAAAGAGCACCAAGAAACTATCCCCCACATCCTCACACAAAGCAGGATGGATCCACGTCGCATCAGAAATCGAAGCTCATCAGAGCAGGCAACATTTTTTTATTCAATTCTTCTATATTCAGTCCTCTATTGTTCAGTTTCAGAGATCCTGGTAAATTTTAGCTTTAGATTTGTGTTCTCAGCTGACAGAAATACATCCCGGTGTCCTCCTCTGCTGTGCTTTGGCCCTTCTCCTCTGACCTCTGACCTCTGGCATTGCTAAGACGTTTTGGCTCAGGGAACTGCCACTCATTGGATGCTGTCTCCTTTTTTGGGACATTTAATAATAATAACTCCAGAGAAGGTTGTGCAGGAAAATCCCAGTAGATCAGCAGTTTCTCAGACCACCAACAAACATTCATGTCAAAGTCACTTTTTTTCCTAATTCTCATGATTTCAACTTCATCTTTTTTATGTCTACATGCCTCAAAAATATATATTTGAGTGATTGGCAGCTGTTAAAGCTTATTGAACTATTTATGTTTGAGCCAATGAGTAAGTGCAGACTCGATATTAGCACAGTGCTCTGCTGTGCTCTCCATTTTTCTGCACCGCCTGCTGGGGGCTGTTTAGTCGATCCGCTCTGGCTGTTCTCTGCGGCGCATTTCAACCAAACCATTACTGTGACCGTGAAAGGGCTTTCCCAGCACCCAAGTGTGGCACTTTCGACTCTGCTCGGCCTTCACACTTGAGTCACAGATCCTCATTTAGTGACTTACCTAAACTGAGAAGCTGAACAACTCAGTGATTAGATTAAAAAAACAGATGTGAATCAGCAGAATGAAAAACACTGTGTCACAAAAGCAGCTGGGTTTTCTATTGTAAGTCATGCTGTACGTCAAAAAAGTGATGATGCACTCGGAGTTAAAACTGTGATTCTTCAGTTTGACCAGAAACAACTCGCATGCACTCGGTTGCGAGCTCCAGTTGAAGCTCCAGCTCTCATCATCAGTGATCACGAGCAGTTATCAGTGCTTTCCTTGTTCACAAAGTTAAGTGCATAAGCAAAATTACCTAAACATGCAGTCTGTTATGATTACCGATGAGTTGGTGAATCGGAATCATTTTGAAGTCACGTGTTCTGCCACAGTTTAGTTTCTATGGGAAACATGAAGAAAGTGGAGAAGCGCATGTAGGGGTGCACTCACGCTATGCATGATTGCCTGGTACCGAACTCAAGCACCACTGCTCCCCACTCCCCTGCCAGCCAGCACTCACATTGCACTCCATAATCTGGGCCTGACTCCAGGTTTTTGTCCTCTGCGTCCCATCTCCTTCCTCTCCTATTCTCTCTTTCTAAAGCTTTTGTAAAGTGCTCCTGCAGAGCACAAGGTTCATGATTTTATGGATTTTCGAGCTTAATTGGGACCATTTTGAAAGCGGTCACATGCCTTTCCCCGAGTCCTTCTTAGGGGCCTTGGAGCTGACAACGGTTAAAAGAAATAAATGCAAACAAAAACCAAAGTGGTGGATGTTGTGTCCCGTAACAAAGTCAGTAAGTGGGAAGTCAGTTAAGCTCCCAACAACACACAGATGTATATTTGCATAACTGGGTCAAGGTCTGAGGTCAAATGTATCTGAAAGTCTGAATAGTTTGAGAACGATGTGAGGTACAGCAGGACGTTCGAATTCTCACCATAGAGGCGTCTCACAAACACGAGTTCAAATCTCCCTGACCAACACCTCAAACTAAAGGTTAAAGGAAAATTACGGGCTTTGTGTCATCTCAGTGATTCAGAGAGTCAACGTTCAAATCAGGTAAAATGTCTGCCAGGGGCGGGCCTACTGTGCCCAACTGTAATGAAGAAACACATGAGCCATGTTGCCAAAAACGTAAATGGCAGATCACACGTATCCACTCCTTCCCTCCCTCTAACCACAGTACAGATGTGAGACAATAATCTCCGATGTGGCTGGCTGAACTATCAGTAACCTTTTAATTGGTCTGGCTGAGTCACAAAATTGGCAGACACTGCCCTATCAAAGCAATCCACACGATGAGCCTCTTGGGAAGTAGGATTTCAACACACTGATGTGACAAACTCCACATTTCTGGTAATGACCAGCAAACTGTGCCTGCAAGCTGGAGCCCACTAAAGGTAACAACACCAAAAAAGTCCTGCTAACAGTGTTTGCCACAGTGGGCCTTCATCGGGCTGGCAGGCATGATGAGGTTTCTCCACATTGTGCTGGACTAGTCCTGGAACAGGACACAGAGGGAAAGGTGGGACCGCCCTTTCAGGTTTCTCTACTATCTGACATGTGGGACAAGAATGTCAATCTTCTGCCTTCAACTCGGGCCAAAAATATATAAATAATAGATTACATAACACACAGTGATAGGTTTTCTTAGCATCATGACACCCTGACAGGCTGGTGTTGTGTGCTAGGCTGAGCACCTGTAGAAGCTGGACACCACATTCTCGTGAGGACTCCATCTCACATGGCTGCAGCTGAAGAGAGATATGGGGCTGATGAAGGGTTTTATTAATGAGTCCCTGTTTAACTCTCAGCTCGGGTATCAGTTTTGAAAGAAGAAGCTTCAAATCCCTCTGACCACTGTGCAGGACTTGGATATGTCATTCCCAAGATGAATAGACGCTGTATTGGCTGCAAAAGGAGGCCCTACACCATACTAATGAATTATTGTGGTCTAAAACCAGGTGTTTCAGTTTCATTGTCCAACCCCTGTAGATTTTTGCATGGGATTGACAATATGAAGAAATAAATAAAGAGAAAATTTGCTGTAAACCCAAGAAAGATTTTAGTGCAAAACGCACTTTGAACCATTAATTCTCAGGCATTTTCCTCTCACCATTTAAGGGGAAATAAAAAGACTTTCCAGTGGTCTAATATTTATTTCCAAGAAGCGTTATTACAACAAAGAAATAATTGACTAAACACAAATTTCCTTACTTTTTGTGCAGTTCAGATCTTGCCATCATTTAAAAAAAACAAACAAAAAACTATTTGTGAGTTTTGTTGATTCAACCTGTCAGATTGTCGATGTATTCAATCTGAAACTGCAGAGCAATGTGAGGGAAAGTGTAACATGCATAGCTGTTTGGGGAGGTGTGTGTGTGTGTGTGTGTGTGTGTGTGTGTGTGTGTGTGTGTGTGTGTGTGAACAGCAATTAAACACATTTGAGGAGAAGGGTTGGTTATCAAAAGATGAGGGAATTTTTCCACACACCATTCGATTTCTGTAACGGAGTAACTTGATACATAATTACTATCCAGCTGAAGTGGCCTGAGCCACTCG
>VOQJ01041660.1:0-20740 GCA_015052665.1 Apistogramma diplotaenia | reverse complement strand
GAAACAGTCATATTTCAAAGTGTCAGCAGTGAGATAGCGGTCTAACAGCAGTCTTCCTTGGACCCAGGAGCTCTCGACACGTTTCAGTTGTCTCGATAGCACCCCCTGCCGTTGAGGGGGGAAATGGCTAATTCACGGTATCACGTGACTTTTGGCACAAACGAAATGTTTCACAGTCACAGAGACCCTGTTTCGTACTCGCGGAAAAACTGTTTCGTACTCGCGGAAAAACTGTTTCGTACTCGCGGAAAAACTGTTTCGTACTCGCGGAAAAACTGTTTCGTACTCGAGGAAAAGTTGTTTTGTATTCAAGGAGAGATCATTTTATGATCGACAACAGTTTGTAAAATATGTTTTTTGTGTGAAATGTCAGAGGCTAGTTTGTAAAACAGGTTTGATTTGTGTGGAACAGGTTTGATTTGTGTGTGACGTATTGGCAGGAAATTAACTCCATATCCTTAGCTTTAGTCATGTTGATCAAAGTCACAGGAAATGTCTGCGTTGATCTGAACCACATGTTAAACTGTGATTGTTTCCCCACTGGCAGGTTATTGTACAGAACAGAAGAAACCAAAGGTCATCTTCATTATGGGTAAGAGCTGACAACACACGATGATAGCGACCAGCTGCTGACTGTTCAGCTAGCTGCTAGTTAAACTCATCTCATTCATACACACACTGAAGTGAAGCCAGACGTGCAGCTCAGATCAAAGGATTCGGGAGTATTTCTGGGGAGGAAGTGACAGAAGTCTTCATCTTACTTGTGTCTGTCAGTAGAAAACAAACCATGTAGACTGATGCATGTCTGCAGCAATGCCAACAACAGTTTGACATTTAGCAATTTATTAGGTACATTTAGCCTAAAATAGCTCCTTTCTCAGCTATTACATTGATGGAAAGCATGAAGTTGATTGTGTGCAGGTGCTACTTCGTCACATAAGGCTTATTTCCAGCAGCATGGCTGGCACAGTTAACTGATTTGCATATAATTGCACTCTTGTCACTTTGGGGCCATTTTCTGATCTCAGATCATCTTGTCATGGACGAGCAGGTGAACAGACGCAGACACAGGTTTAAATGAAAAGTCTGCCTTCATTGGCTCCTGCAAAAGTGACATGAAATGCAAGGTCCAAAAGGGAAAAATAACAGGAATCCAAATAAAAAGGCACAAGAAGCATGGGGAGGGAGATGCTGACACGCTGGAAGCAAACAGGGGCAAAGAAAAGCAAAAGACAAGATTACACATGATTGGGCTGCAAACCACAGCAGGAGCATTTCAGAAGCAGTCTGAATGAGGAGAACTGGCCAGATTATCTTTAACATTCTTCTGTCTGACTTCCAGCTCAGTGCAGTTTGACTTGGCTTAAAAAAAATGTAGCATCCGCACTATGCACAGTGTGGATCCGCTTCTGTGACACATTATGGAATTGCAGTCATTGTCTTGATTGGGTGTTAACGAACATGATGCAACCATGTTCACTGTAATCTCAGAGTTGGCCCTGCGATAGAATAGAGGGGCAGTACTGTAGTATAGTGTAAAATGTTGCCACTCTCTCTGTCTCAGTGTTACTTTCAGCCTCTGGAGGAGGAGGTTTTTCATCTTTATTTTTGTGTGTGATCAATTAGTATGCCGTGACAGTACGGTGAGGCACTGTGGCTCTGTCTGCTAATTGAAGACACAACAGAGAGGTTCAGGTTAATGAGAGATCTGGGACATACAGACCCTCCATTAAACACTATCGACCTTGCTACCATGGAAAAACACTAAAGATACAGCCACCAAAAGGTTATTTAATCACTACTGAGTGCACGCGCACACACGTGTGTGTCTGTGTGCTCTTTCACACACATATATGAGTGTTAAAACCTCTTTTCATGGACTCTGAGAACAAATCCAGACTGATCTGAATTAACATCAGTTTGTCGGAGGGTTTGAAAAACAGACGCTGAGCTAGACCAAAACCTTTTTCACAGCAGGAGCAGATAATTGGAGGAAAATGTCACCCACAAATATAGCAAGTGTCACCTAGACTCAGATGTGTCTCCTGAGCAAATTTTATACCATATAATGAGAGGATGGCCATGCAAGATAACATTCATGATTTCGTTCAATTTCCAGCAGTCTGTGATCATGCTGTCAGTAAAATAAAATAGAAAGTGTAATTTACTGGAGCCAGAGGATCTTTTACAGTTTGGATTTCATGTTTCATCTCCTTTGTCTTAGCTGGAAAGTCCTGAACATGGCATCAGTTTATTCTGATGTGGCTACCTGCTTTAACATTGGTGGTTATCCTCATGCTTACAGGAAAAACGAATGATTTGCAAATTATTTAAATACTGCATGCATTTAAAAAAAAAACCTCATGTCACATTTTAAAATTGAGTAATTGTTGTTTTTTTGCATATAAAATGAGCATTTTTCATTACTCTGTGAAAGACTGCATGGACAAACGGCACAGCATAAAGGTTAAGGGTCTGACACAAGTCAGTTAAACTTCAGGCACATTAATCTGTCCAGTCAGGAAGCACAAGCCATTGTGAATCCATCTCACCTGCTTTGGTGTCGCTCAAATGATAAGAGGTTCAGTAACATTCCCCAAAAACAAAATCGTTTTCCAGGTGGTGGCCCCTTGTGAATATCTGGACCCGGTCCCCGTCCTTGATGCCATCATTTCAAAGGCAACCAGGCTGCAAGCTCGTTGTGCACAGCTTTTGGTCATGTGGTGGTCTCCACTCTGTTCTCTAGTGTGACTGTGACAATAAAGACACCAAGTAACATGTGAAAGGGATCAGTTGTAGTGATGCTATGATCTCTACAGAGTAATTTCAGTTTTGTTTGGTTTGTTTTTTTCTGGCCCACAATTCACACCTCAGTTTATATATTGCTGAAAAGTGGCCTGAAAAGATTGATTGAAGACTTCACTTACAAACTGTGCTTTTATTTTCATGTCACAGTGTTCTTTTGTGAAATGAAAGGCAACAAACAAAAGACATGTCAGCCACCTTTCCTACATACATGACACGCTCATATTCATAAGTGTTCACGGAGCTCTTGTGACTTCCTGAATCGTGAGGCGCGCTGAGAAACCTGCAGGCAGAACAGTGGGTGGTGGATCTGAGAGAGAAAAATGGTGCCTGTTTTGTTCAACAGCTGCAAGCCAGAAAAAACAGTTGCCGTGAGTTGTTGAATTGAAATGGAACCAATGGACCAGCTGCTGTAAGCACAGCGTCTTCCAGTTTTGCTAGATAAATTGGCACTGTGCTAATAACAAACAGAAATAAACAAGGTCCACACTGCAAAAAGTCAGTCTGGTTGCCGACATTTAATAAACCAAAACCTGTATATATCATTCAGCATTAATGATGCCTGCACAGATGCATGACCAGTAAATGGCATCAATGCCTTGGTCGTCTAGCAACTGCCTGCACACCCTGGCCACATGAGACAGGGCACTGCATCAGTATAAATGGAGAGGACACTATCAAAAAGCAAATCTAGAGTGAGATAAAGAGAGACCAATGATCTGAAGCCACCACCACTGATTTAGTCTCTTGCCATTACCTACTAATGCCAGCTATAAAAGAGCAGCACCATCTGATTTGCTGTAAAGACAGTTCAGAAGAATTAGTGAGTTGCTTCTCATTTCTTAAACCACCATGTTGAAAGACGCATCACGTGGTCGTGGAAAAGATGTCAGTCTGTTTGAGAAGGGTCAAAACATTGGGTTGCATCAAGCAGTGAAAACATCTAAGGCGATTGCAGAAACTACAAAAATTGGGTTAAGAACTGTCCAACACATTAAAACTGGAAGGGTAGCGGGGACCCATCGTCTTTGAGGAAAAAAAGTGGCTGGGAAAAAAATCCTGAATGATCGTGATCAGCAATCACTTAAACGTATGATGAAATCACATCGAAGAATAACACCAGTAGCACTCAGGGCCGTTTGATAGTGAACGTAAGAGCATTTCCACATGCACAGGGCAAAGGGAATTCAAGGGACTGGGCCTGAACAGCTGTGTAGCCTTAAGAAAACCACTGTCCCAGGCCATGTTGTAAATAAGAACAAGTTCTTAATCTGTCTGCCTGGTTAAATAAAGGTTTATATAACTGGAAAAAAAGGCTTCTATTTGCTAGGGAGCATAAAGTTTGGACTCTGGAGCAATGAAAGAAGGTCATGTGGTCTGATGACCTGTCTCTCTCCTCAGCCCCAATCGGTCGTGGCAGATGACTGCCCCTCCCTGAGCCTGCTTCTGCTGGAGGTTTCTTCCTGTTAAAAGGGAGTTTTTCCTTCCCACTGTCGCCAGGTGCTTGCTCATAGGGGGTCGTTTTTGATTGTTGGGTTTTCTCTGTAATTATTGTAGGGTCTTTACCTTACAATAAAAAGTGCCTTGAGGCGACTGTTGTGATTCAATGCTGTATAAATAAAATTGAATTGAATTGATGAGTCCAGATTTACCCTGTTCCAGAGTGATGGCAGGTGAAGTGATGCGCCCATCATGCCGAGTGACTACTGTACTGTATAAGCCTGTGGGAGCAGTGCTGTAATCTGGGGTTGCAGCAGTTGGTCAGGTCCAGGTTCAGCAACATTATGTGTTCAAAGAATGAGGTCAATTGGCTACCTGAATATACTGAATGACCAGGTTATTCCATTAATGGATTTTCTCTTCCCTGATGGTACGGGCATATTCCAAGATGACAGGATTCATTGGGCTCGAGCACGAGACATCATTTTCACACATGGACTGGCCACCACAGAGTCCAGACTTTAACCCCACTGAGAATCTTTGGGATGAAGAAGGCTTTGCGCAGTGGTCAGAATCTGCCATCATCACTGCAAGATCTTGGTGAAAAATATATACAACACTGGATGGAAGCAGTCTCAAGCTACAGGGTAGCTTTGTAGATCATGATGACATAATCAATTCAGTCAATTTAACCCATTTTTTTGGTGATTTTACTGTTTTTAAACACCTTACAAAAGCAATCAACTGTGTGAAATTTTCAGCCACAAGTTTATTATTTTAACTTTAGTTGCAAATTCTCCTTTGTCTTCTCCAGCATGTTTGTGAGTCTGAACACTAAAAGGTTCTGTAAGGTGGGAGCTACTTTGGGTTTTTGGTTTTTATTTGGGATTCGTGAGGTTATATGTTTTAATGCAATTACAGGGTTCAATCTGTCCTGGGTGATAGTTAATCATAAATTACAATATTCAAGTGGTCACATGGCTTAATTACCTCTTTGGGAAGCTTTGAAACAACCCTGGTTAAGTGTTGCTCATCAGCAGCCGGGTATAAAGGGCTGACAATTACCCAATTAGTGCCTTTTATTTTTATTTTTTTCTGCTGCTATAGGTCACTAGTGCTCTACGGAGCTGCTGTGTTAAGCTTTGTAATTAAAGCTTTGATGATTAAAAATAAAAACTTGGGCTGTGCTAAACCCTGTATCTGCCTGCAATGATTATAGCCTGGCTGCTCAATGGTCATTCTTCACAAGTCGTGTCAGAAGTGGGATCCACGCAGGAGTAGAAGAATATGGTGACAATAGGAGGACAGACTTACTTTGTGCCTGTAGCCGTAGAACCTACATTGCCATACCCATCCATTTAAAGCAATGGCATTCACACTCTTATCAACCTTGTTCTGCAGTCAGGGTGTAGCCAACCTGCTAAGCATCTGCATCAGTGAACTTCAGGGCTTAGTCGAGCAACCCAGGGGGCCACTAGATCAGGAAGGTGAACTAGAACAAGTTTTTAAAAAACAAAAAGCGGCAAACTAAATCCTTGAACCTGCAGAGATCACACATGCTTACAGCACAACATGACAAGTACAAATGGAGGACTGAAGCTTTGTATACACTAAGAACTAAGTAGGGAAACAGAGAGCAGGTGGGTAAACACAGGTGCAAACAACCAAGACATGACAAAGTAAAACTAAATGTAAGATGTGATGAGGGGTATTTAATTGCACGATGCAAGTATGGAATGATGGACCCCGATCGATCAGTCACAAAACAGCTGCAGAGCTACAATTCATAGATTTATGGGAGATGTGAAGTTGCTGAATAGAGAGAGGAACGCAGGTACTGAAACTTAACGCTGTACTTTTCTAGAATAAATTTCTTTCAGACCATGCTCCGTGTTGTTTGGACGATAAAGATGCTCAAATAATGCAAAGCTACTCTAGCAGATTACAAAAAATAAAAATAGCTGGATTTTATCATAACTGGTCCAGTTAATAAAGTATAATCCCCCTCATAATGTTTTGCCATGAATAACATTAATTCAGCAGTTTTAAATGTTCAAGAGTGCTTTCGAAACCCAAGTCGTATGTCTCTTCCATCAAGGAACAACTGCAAGGACGAAAGGTTTCCTTTCCTGCCACGTGAGATGTCATTCCAACTTTGAAAACACTGACTCAAGACTTCCTGACACAGCGTGATGACTCCTCAGTTCTACATGAAAGTGTTCATAACCTCTCGCCATCCCCGTCTGCTCCTTTTATCAGCCGGCTTCAATGATGCTGTTGCTTCAGGGGAGATACAGGTTATCTACCAGGCTTTGGTCTTATTAGAGGGAAGAAAAAAAGGGCTCAGATTCAGTTTCAAACCATCTCTTCTCTGAAATCGCGATGACAGCATCAGAGTGTCTTTAAAGTGAGCATATCAAGCTTTTCATTACTTTCTGCCTCGTGTTACAATGGTGGACGTGCTCGGATGAAAAACAGACAGCATTATAAATACTGAGGTTGGTGTAGGCACAGGTAAAACCTAATGGCTTAAAGCTCACAGTGACAGTGTCTCTGTATGATGATCTCTGTACTGATACCCATTTGCGAGGGACAGCCAATCAGAAGCTTTTAAAGAGACGGAGCATTTAAAGGGAGAGGACCTATAAAACCGTTTAACTGGTTAGACTGAGGGGCTGCAACAAGGTCCAGTTTATGATAAATGAGGAAAAAATGTTTTTGGTTCAAATCATCATAAGTATATACAGACGAGCTCAGGAAAGAGGTACGACAGAGCGTCTACGGCCATCTGTAAAACATGGTGGAGGCTGCATTTCTCAAAGGTCAGGTCCAGACCTCAGCATTAGTTTGAACTCAGCAGCTGGTGCAGTGCTGTCAGGGTGCAGATCTTAGACTGGAGAAATATCCAAATCAGAGACAGAGAAAGTATTAAATAAAAATGTTGCTTTCTGAAAGTAGATATACATACATCCTTTCCTAAACGGTCATCACAGGTCATGCTGGGACTTTAGATTTTCTGTATGATTCAGCTTTTTGTTTATATTGATGCTAAATTTGCCATCTGCCACATTCTGCATGTTGCTCAGAGTTAAACACAGGCTAAGCGATACAAGGAGGCAGAATAACAGCAAAAAGATAAAAGTCAGTAACAAAGACAAAGCTGCTTTAATTAAAGGTTGGAAGACGTGAGAGCTGAGACAGAGCTATCTTTTTGTTGTCTCTCTTTGACAGCAAGATTGCATATACTCAACTACCAGCACAAAGATCAGCTAACAGCATGCTACCTACATCGCTGCATTGACAGTTTCCCAGCTTTCAAAGCTCCTCAGCTTGCGACTCGTTTCTTTCTTTGGTGCTCCTCACGTTCTGTGGCTCAGTCGTCTGACTGGCTGAAGTTAGCCCAAAGTTAGAGAGAGACAATGACCTGGTAAGAATATTTTGAAAATGCCTGGCTTTTTCCAGATGGTGCTGTGTAGCAAACCACCTGCTCCATCAAGGTTACCTATCCAAAAGTCTTCTGCAGAAGTGCTACAGGTTAAAAAAAATGCTAATGTGAGCTTTTACTTAAGCCGTTTTCCCTCCTTTTCATCTCATTCCTCTATGCTTTCTCCCTTTCCCCTCTCTGCTGAAAATGATCATTTGCCCATGTAATCAAACTTGGGCTGAAAAAGTGAAAAACCTGCTGGTGTGTGATGCAACAGTGGTAATTTTGCACTTAGTGGGGCTGGCTGGAAACAAGCATTATGATGCTGGAGGGTGTCATTAACGAGCAGAAACCAATGTGCTGAAGCTTAATGAAGAAATCTATAATTATACCGTTTTTTTCCATTGAGGGTTTAAAGGCTTAATTAGAGATTTAGCTGATTAAACACTTAATCAGTAAGGTACAGAAAATTAGTTGATAACCTATCAACCTATGTGATTTATCACATTAAAACACAAATATTTGTCCTCCGGTGTATTTCAAATCAATAACAACTTTGAAACACGTCTTTGTTTTATTAGCCTTTGTTCATTTTGCAAACAGGCTGCTTCCATGTGCTCAAATCTCATTTCTATACACACCGATGTGGAAACATGAAGTGCAGATTTGTACAGTAGTTGGAATGATGCAACAACACCCTGCAAAAGCTGCACAGCTTAGTGAATGCTGAAAGTTAAATCCCTGTGTGTTTGTCACTCTCAATAATCAGCAGCAGAGAACAGCTAAAGCATGTCAATAAGTGGAGAAAAACTATTTGCAGCTGTTGCAGTGTGATTGTCGTCTAAACTGATTTAGTCTCTTGCCATTACCTACTAATGCTTTAAGCAAGGTAAAGATGATTTAGCAAGGTTGTATCTGCCTCATTTTATGCCTCATTTTCATCTCTCACTGCTGCTGCTGCTGCGTCTCTCTCTAATTTATTCCATCTGTCACTTTGGCTCCTACCGCGGATGCCGCTGTGACAGTGCTGTTCGCACATGGTAGGATGGTTTGGGCGTCTCAAATCTCAGCCTCCACCAAAACTGAGTGTCAGCAGAGAAATCAGAAGCAGGATGCAAGCGTGCCAAAGCACACGAAGCTGCAAATTCACTCTTTGCTCATCTTTTTGTAAGGATTCTGTTTAGGTTTAGATTATATGCTGAAAAAGCATATGAACGTTTATAATTGTCCTGTGTCGAGTCTGTCCACATCATTTCATCTCATACTCATCTTCGGCTCCACATTTTTGGTGCTGGACTTGAGTAGCTTTGCATGATTGAGCTCAAAATGATTCTGCCTTAGTGCAGCCCCTCAGTTCGTCCTCTGAAGCCGGATTGTTGCCAGACAGGATGAAAAAATGTTTTGTCATCGTTTCTAATCTGCCATTAAAAGTCTGCGACAGGCACCCGGGGCATCGGATGCACTGTTAAAAACACTTCGGTAAACAGCTGATTCTGAGCAGACTGTCGAGCAGCTCTAGGAGGACACTCGGCAGCATCACGATGCTCAGTAACCTGGTTCCTTCCCTGCATTAACGTAACATCATCAACACTGCGAAAGATTATGCAGTTAATATTATTTGTATCCAAATATGCCCTGAATTTGGATTAAGAGGGAGCCCATGAGGTTGATAGTAGGTTTGATAAAATTGTTTTCTTTTTCAACAGATTCTTGGTTACTTGAACGTCCTTGAACAAATAGATTGTTTGTACTTGATTGATTGTTTTACTCTCTGTAAACAAAGTAAAGTTATGCAGTATTTTTTTAAAGTAACAATGCTGTATATTACTTTTTTTTTCTCCAAAGCAGTGCTCACAAAAATCCAGCCTCACAGTGCAGCTGCACACAGCTGTAACTGGCTTACTTTGAATAAATCTAAGACATTTTCATTTCTGTAAGCTCTGAGTGAATCCTAATATTACAGCTTTTTAAAAAACAAAGTTTTATGGAAATGTTTGAGCAGTTACCTGGAGAGTACACTGTGAAACCCACTAAGAAAATGAACTCAAAAAGAAAGTAAGACGCGTCTTAAAGCTGTGACCTTTAAACTGGGTTAATCTGTGGTCTCTGTGATGAAACTCACACTCAGACAGTTTGCAGCCACAGCAGGGGTTTGATTTGCCGGACGAACAAACTAACAAGCTTCTCAAGGATTTCTGGGTCATTATTTTACTTCCTGGTGGAGGTGTCTGTGCAGCATTTTGAGCCTAGTGAAACAAATGAAAGCTGTGTTTGTGTGCTGAATCTGCAGTGAATGAATCCCTAACCCTTCCGCCTCGATTTCTTTCGGAGCTTTTTTGATTTTAGTCCCCCACCCCACCCCCACCTGTGTGAGCCTCGCCTCGCTCGTATCTGTCGGTGCTCTCTGAGGAAATGGTGATGAGAACATTTGTTTTTGAATGCTGATGGAATTCAGACTTGAGTGGAATAATGATGAATATGGAGCACATCCTGAGTTTTATTACTAGGCTCAAGGCTACTGCTGATAAATGGCTGCTGCACACAGTTCCATGGTCATGTTATACAATTATACGCAACACCTGCGAACGTCTCAGCCAAAGACTCCTGATATATATTTTGACCTTAAGATGTGAAATTAGCTCAAATGCGATTATTAAATGAAGGCTGCTTGGTTAAAAATGTTTCCTGATTTGCTTTGATTTATGTTTTTTCTGAATGTAATGCTTTGTATTTTGTATAACACTTTTGTATGTGTACTGCACATTTCTCTTTACTTTGTTAAAAGTTAATGCAGTTTTTCTTATTTACTTCCTGGAGAAATGAATTGTTACATTACTTCTGCATTACTCTGCAAATTGCCAGTTATCAATATAAACACTAAACCTTTCATATATAGCTGCATAAATCCCTGTCCTAATGTGGAGGGCATACAGAAGATTTTTATTTTAGTGGTCTATTTAAGTCAGAGCAAAATCTGGGAAAACAGCTCCTAGAGTACTTCACAGAAAACTGTAGGAACAATTTTAACTTTCATTTTCCATTTTAATAAACTCTAAAGTTATTTTTAATTTTGTCCGTAGAAGATCTTATGGCAACAGTGATTTATGTTGATTTTTGATTAGTTATCTCTCTCCCGCACACTTTTTTCTTATATAAATACCCACATGTGCACAGCAGTCTCTCAGACACAAACCCACTCACCATCCATTTCCCCTCATCTGCCTCCTTCATATTGTTCCGTTCCCTTTCAATTTCCTCCTTGTCATCCTCCTCTCACTGTGCTGTTAGTCTGTGATCGCTCCACTGTGAGGATATGGACTTATTTCCACTTGTTTCTGTACGTGTGTGTGTGTGTTTGTCTTCCTCAGGTGGCCCAGGCTCAGGTAAGGCTCTGCAGTGTGAGCGGTTGGAGGAGAGGTTCGGCCTGCGCCGCGTCGCGCTGGGCGACCTGCTCTGCAGTGAGCTCCAGTCTAATAGCGATAGGGGGCGCTATCTGCGGGACGTCCTAGAGAGAGGAGAGCAGCTGCCTGAGGTCAGTGTGGAGCTCCAAAGTGAAATAACCCAAATTATTGCCAATTTTCTGCTGGTTTACCTTATTTTTTAACATCACTGAGGGTGCTGCTACACTTCTTGATACCAGCTGTATTTGTTTGTTGAATTTGAAGCAACAATGTCAAAATTGGGCTACCAAATAAAGAAAGGACCATCATACTTGAAATACTAGCAATAGCACAAATAGCACCAGATCCACTGGGTCTGGGTTACTGTGGCATCGGTCAAAGCAGAGGTGCATCCCTCTATACCTCATCCAGCTCTTTCATGGGGATGCTAAGGTATTCTCAAGCTAGCTGGGAGACATAATCTCCCCAGCATGTTCTGGGGATGCCCCAGTGTGTCCTCTCAGTTGGAGACACTTGAAACACTTCAACTAATCGGCGTCCAGGAGGTATCCTAGTCAGATCTCTCTAGTCAGCCCCTACTGGATGACTAAGCTC
This sequence comes from Apistogramma diplotaenia, assembly GCA_015052665.1. NCBI lineage: Eukaryota > Metazoa > Chordata > Actinopteri > Cichliformes > Cichlidae > Apistogramma > Apistogramma diplotaenia. The sequence continues at coordinate 9,076 of VOQJ01041660.1, read as the reverse complement.
CCGGCATGAACTCTAAGGGTGAGCCCAGACACCCTTTGGAGGAAGCTCATTTCTACCTCTTGTAATCTTGATCCTTTTCGCTTTGGTGATGAGTCACAGCTGTGGGGAGGTATATAGATCAAACACTCAGTAGCGTTACCACAACAGGCCAGCAGAGCTTTTGCATCACTGCATACATGGCACCACTGAGGAGAAACAGATCATCCCTGTGAATGCTAAGTAATTCACTGCAGATTTGGAACAATAAGCGCTATCGATCCATTTGAAAGTGATAGTCGGGTATAATCTTGAATTTTGAAACATTTTTTTCCAGGTATTTAATGTTTTGTTGTCCATCTCTGCAGCAGACTGAGGTACCACCTGTTGGGAACTAATAATATCTTAGAATATTATTCCTGGCATGGAACACTGTGGTAGGCAAGGCAGAGGACATAAAATTAATTACTCAGCTTTATCGCCGAAACTCAGGCTCACAGTTTTTAACATAGACTCAAACCCAGACTGGAATACAGCGGAGAAACCAATGATGACGTCTCAACAGAGAACAGAGGGAAATGCAGACAATATATGCACAGGGACAACAGGACACAGCTGGAGGGAACAGGTGGACAGAATAATACTAATGACAAAGGTGAAGCAAAACAGAACACAACACCCAGGGATCAGAAGACTATCAAAATAAAACAGGAAGAAACATGAACATGAGACTATGCAGACTTGACATATAGGGGTAAAATTTGTTGATCTGCTGGGTTAAAGTATCACAGTATATGCAGTGAGAAGACGAGGACCCAGATGGTGGTCACAGGAAGCACCCCTAAACAACTAAAGGTGGACCTTTCTTATGGGCTATTAGCAGTGAGTCCCAGAAGTATATAAACAATAATCCAAAAAGCACAAAGCATTACAACAGACACAGAGAAGAGAACAAATGAACCAAGGTGTATACAAGGCTATTTATATGCAGAAGGCTGATTAGGGAATAACCAACAGGAGGCTAACGAGTCACAGGTGAAGACAGTCAGCAGTCAGACAGGAAGTAAAACTAACTTTCAAAGTAAAAACAGAAAGTAGCCAGAATGTGAGTACTGAGGACAGAGATGAGGAGACTCACATTAATGTGTACACATTAACATGTATCCACAACACCATGAAAACTAGACAGGACCCTGAACAATTAAACTAAAACTAAGCATAACAGGACAACAAGGACATCGTGACTCAAAACACAGGATCACACAATGCTGTCCGATCCTGGGAAAATCACACAGCAAAGACAGAAATCAAAGATTTAACAGCATCAAAAGGAATCAAAATCACTATCAGAATATTAAAGCAAACCATGGATACAAAACCTCAAACACTGGAAGGGATAAAAACCCCGACAGGAGCCCAGCCTCAAATTCCTAATTTACTCCACCACCACCATCCGTCTATGTGGACTTCATAGCTCTCGAAAAAGAAAAAAAAAGGATCACTGTCACGACACAGAAACCAAACAATATCTGCATAATTTGGAGAAGTCAGCTGCATATCACACAGCGGCAGAGTTTGATGCCTTTGGAATGACAGAACATTGTGCATCCCCATTTGTAATAAAAAATCTCTATTTTCTGATGCCTTTCTGGCAGCACTGCTATGGTGCAGAAAAAAATAGAAATCAATATCAGACCTGCAAAACTATAAGAACACAGTGTACCTATTTTTCAGAGGAAATATTTTTTCCCCATAATTATGACACAGGCAGTACATTTTAATGGCAGCTGAGAATTACGTGTGTGAATTAAATGGAAGAAGAGGATATTCAGTACAAGCAGCGAGTGCAAAATGCCACTGCATTGCAGCGGAAGTGACAAAGACAACCGCTAACCTCACTCACTGTCTGTGGGAGGGCAAGTGTCGGCCTCTGACGGGAATAAGCACCGTGCAAAGAGTAGAAAAATAATAATCTGACAACAAGGCCCTGCAGATTATCATTTTATCAAGCTGGGAAATGAAGATGCTAAAATGCTAAAATTATCCTTGCTGTTACTTGACTACACGGCCGCTTTCAGGCTGAGAAAATACCCATGCATTATGTAACATGTTTTTCTTGCAAAAGTTATAATTAAATAAATAGAAAGGGGGGGGGGGCTAACGTTCAGATTTTATAGCGAAATGCCCTAAAAATTGTTTTGTTGGCGATTTCAGTGGGACATCTGTCTGACCTTATTTGAGAGATGGAAACTGAAATTCACTGACAGACTGCGCACACATGGTAAATCATCTGAGAACCACGTTTACTGGGACAGAGACACAACTTCAGGCATTATTCATGCAGACAATCTGTTGTTAGTTTAAAAAAGATGTGCAGGCACTGAAACAATATTGCAATCTGAAGACATTTGAAAACTGTCCTGGTCTCTGGGTCTTGAATCCAGATTGATTCCCTTTGTGGACCTTTAAATGTCTGTTTATTGTTCTAATGTTCCATTTGGTTCTGTTTATCATTTATACTTATTATCACCTCGTCCTCGTCAGCTTATTCCAGTTCATTAATTTACATTTTCAGCTCTTTTAACCTCCTTTTATCTTTCTTTCTCCTTTCTCATAGGTCAGGGTCACGGTCAGGGGTAGAATTTAACTTTCCCAGTAATAAACTCACAAAGAAGACCACCGAACACGTTATAGAAACACACTTTTGTCCACAACCACTAGATGTCACTTTTTTTCTCCTTCCAAAACGCAAATATTGGTCGCATTTCCTGGTTACAGACACGACGAATGCCTACGTTTTCACTCTGAGGACAGGCCAGCTCAGTTGTAGCTTGGCCTTCTAAGTCTGAACTGATGGTTATACCAGTTGCACCATTCAGGTTTAAGCCTTGTTGTTGCACTGACCAATGACGGCTATAATGTAACAATTGGTTTCTACAGAATCCTTCTGTGGGAGTTCATCAAAAAAGAAAGAGATGCACTTCTTAATCAGAATTATGCAAAATTTCAGGTGACTACTGTAATTCGGTTTTGAAGGGATGGCAGGAGGTGGAATTTTAGAGGTTTTTCTAGCATAGTTTTTTAAGGGGCTATTTTATGATTCAGTTGTCTAGAAAACTACTTGAGTGAGGTCCTTCACATTCCTTAGGGTAAATATCTTCTACTGTGGATATGGATTCTCAGGAGTGTAGCTCAAGAGTGACTGATCCTAAAATATTTGGACAGCAGATTTGTAGGCCTGTAGAAACCTCAGTTTTGTAGGTAGGGAAGTGATACTTTATTTACAAGTTCTCAAATACAAGGTTCTTTAAAACATCATCTAACTTTAGTGTGATATTCCCTGTCTATGACACCATGTGCCAAATCCAACTTGACGTTTTGAAAGAGCAAGTTTCTTTCAGTATTATATCTAAAATTTGTGATGGTGTTTGCTTTAATTTTCCCAATATGAATGTCTGCAATACTCATATTTATTCAGAAGCAGTTTATGCACCCTCACAGCCCGCCATTAATTTTTTTGGCCAAGAGGAGAGGATGTGTGTTGGGTGCCATTACGACACATATGCTCCCTGGCCAGTGTTTTAAGGACATGTTGCCAGTACTGGGTTGGACCCCTTTTTTTGTCTTCACAACTTAATTCTTTGCGGCATAGATTCAACAAGCTGCTGGAAACACTCCTCGGAGATCTCACGAGGAAGCTTTAATCCTTGTTCAGCCAAGTAGGGAAAAGATAGAGAGGATGATGTGATGGTTTAGATAATGAAATTCTGAAGTTAGCGCAGACAGATCTGTAGGAGAGAACTGGTCTAAATATAAATCAGATCTCACAGCTACTTCTTAAGCTGCGTGAGTTGCTTATGCATCTGTGACAGCTGTGGGAAGGATGTGATGATATTTTTCTCTGCGCGAGGCACTCACGCCATCAGAGAATTGAGGAGGTGATTAAGTTCCCCTCTATGCATGTTTGAGACATGTAAAAAAAATGTTCTCCTTTAATTAATACTTTCATCCTGGCATGGTTTGTTTCTTCTGTATATATACACAAACTGTCATTTCAAATGATTGTATACTATGGAAACCCATCTCTGAAAGATTTGATGCAGACACTGAGCTAAAGGACCAACAACAGCGCACATTACTTGTTGCTCCACATACTATTTGACAGTGTACGATATGGGTCTGCAAAGTTTAAAAGCGAACAGCACAGCTGTGTAGACCATAAACAATACACACTAACCAAACATTTTATTAAGTACACCTTGCTAGTATAGAGTTGGACCCCCTTGGCGCCTTCAGAACTGCCTTCAACAAGGTGCTGGAAACATTGCTCAGTGATTTTGCTTCATAGTGTCATGACAGCATCACACAGTTGCTGTGGATTTGCCAGCTGCACATCCATGATGAGGTATTGGTGATCACTTTCAGAGCTCTTCATAGTCGGATGCCCTCATACATCAGCGAGCTACTACAACTTTACCAACCGTCTAGATCCTTGAGATCTGCTAACCAGTACTTGTTGGCTGTACCTAAATCAGAGTTAAGGACTAAGGGTGACTGTGCTTTTGAGGTAGAGGCCCCCAAGTTGTGTAACTCACTCCCTAGACTTAAGATCTATAGACTCTTTTGGCATTTTTAAACAGAAACTGAAGACTCTCATGTACAGGTTGACTTACTTAATTCCACTTTTCCATTTTAAATGTTTTTAGAAATAAAATTTACTTGCTTACATTATGTAAATCTCCAGTTCCACTACATCCTGAAGGCAGGTTTTTGAGATCTGGTGACTGTGGAGACGATGTGCATATAGTGAACATGTTCAAGAAGCCAGTTTTAGGTGATTTGAGTTTTGTGACATGGTATGCTATCCTGCTGGAAGCAGCCATCAGAAGATGGGCACACTGTGGTCTTCTGCTGCTGTAGCTCATCTGGTTCAGAGTTCAATGTGTGTTGTATGTTCAGAGATGCTGTTCTGCATACCTTGGTTGTAACAGGTTGCTGTTGCCTTCCTATCAGCAAAATGCATTGGGTTGCTGCCATGTGATTGGCTGAGTTGAAATCTGTATTAAGAAGCAGTTGAATATGTGTGATAAATGATTAATCCTATTAGACAGCCCTTAAATATCATTTTGTCCACCCAAACTTCCCCAGGGAGAGGCCGTGGCAGCAGATGCGCATGTGTAGGTCCTGATGTGTAATGGTTAGTTAAAGACACCGATTACCAAGATCACATAGCTTTTCTGTCTGAATAATCCTGCCTGTTCTTTTTCTTCCTGTAAGTAATGACAGAGCAGAGCATAGATTTTAATACTTGCCTTCCCCTGACATACTAATGCCATCCAAATGAGACTTAAATCACATTACAAAAGTAGCAGTTAGAAGTAACAAATAGCTTTAGCTTTCTGGCTTCATGTTCAGCATCCACATCCCTCATTACAACTGCAGAGATTATGAGCTGTGATACATTTTGCTGCTGGTCATAATTAATGATCGGTAATATGTTGGTGCTTGTCGGGAATCTTTTTAATTGAACTGCGCTGCAAGTCTGTGACATTTCACATCAAAACCCTCTGTGTGTGTGTGTGTGTGTGTGTGTGTGTGTGTGTGTGTATTGATTGGAGTCACAAACTTACACCGAAATGTTGTGCAGCAGCGCGTCCTTTGACTCCACCTGGTAAAAACTGGTGTCTGTTCGCAGTTTGTCAAAACACACAGCAGAGGATTTTCAACCATGATCTGTCCACGGAGGAATTACTGAGCTCTGGTGTTTACAATTATGTCACCAGAGCCTTCAAACACATCCTGTTAATTAATCATATAAAGAAAACGGTCTGCATGTCTCTATTTTTTCTTAATTTAATAAATCCCAGGAAAGGTTATGCATCCAAAGTCAGCTATTTCTTGTTCTTTAGAGCCCCATTATTATTGCAAACTGTTAAAAATAAATACAATTAGTGAGTGAATCGCACTGCAGCCATTTTCTCACATGCACTTTAACCTGCCAGCTCCCTAGTATAAAGTCCATGTGATGTCTTATTGCACCAATTTTGAGACTAGCACAGGTAATAGTCCTGTAATAGTGAATTCCCAGCTTGCAAGTCGTTGCCCTGTGTACCTGCACACTCTGCCCAGATACAGGTCTCCCTTTTGTGTACCTACATGTGAGAAATTTTTCATTTTGACCAGTTTCATGTAGTATCACTATGAACATAGAGACTGGAGGATTAGTTAAATTAAACAAATGTATGCTGATGCCAAAAATACACACCTGAGCAGTAAATATGTATTTAAACTGTCAACACACTGGAGGCCTTTGGATCATTTTAAATCAAATTTGGTTTTAATAACTTCAGTCAGTGGCTCATTATTTACTTTCTAACTTATCATTTCTGGCTCCTACGTGAATCGCCACCTTATCTTGGTGGATGGGTTTGTGTGTCCCAGTGATCCCAGGAGCTGTTGTCCAGAGGCTTGTACCCCTGGTAGGGTGGCAAATTGGGCCTGGGTGAGGGGCCAGACAAAGAGCGGTTCAGAAGACCCTTGTGAAAAAAATCACCAAGGGAACCATTTACCCTGCCTGGGATAGGGTTACCGGGGGCCCCACCCTGGAGCCAGGCCAGGGAGGGAGCTTGAGGGAGAGCGTCTGGTGGCCAGGCATTACCCTTTGGTATCTGGCCGGGCACAGCCCAAAGAGATAACATGGGCCCATCCTTCTGCAGGGCCACCACCTGCAGCATTGTAGGGGTTGTGTTTAGTGTGTGTCGGGTGGTGGCCAAGGGTGAAGGCCCTCGCTATCAAGACTGGCTATTGGGACATGGAACGTCACCTCTCTGGTGGGGAAGGAGCCTGAGCTAGTGCGTGAGGTTGAGATACGGGCTAGACATAGTCGGGCGCACCTCGACACATGGCCTGGACTCTTTCTTGGCATAGGCAAGTGGTGGAAGGCTACAGGAGGGTGATTCTCTTATGGTGTGGGGAGGGTGATTCGAATCTCATCTCTGCTCTTTGCAGATGATGCGGTCTTGTTGGCTTCATCAGGTGGTGGGCTCCAGCTCGCAGTGGAACGATTTTTAGACGAGTGTGAAATGGCAGGCATGAGAATTAGCACTAAATCTGAGGCCATGGACCTCAGCCAGAAAAGGGTGGAGTGCCCACTCGAGCTCAGGAATGAGTTTCTGCCCCAGGTGGAGGCGTTCAAGTATCTCGGGGTGATAATTACGAGTGACAGGAGAAGGGAACAGGAGTGTGTGAACAGATGGATCGTGGCTGCGTCTGTAGTGTCTGTCATTGTGAAGAGGGAGCTGAGCGTGAAAGCGAAGCTGTCAGTTTAACGATCAATCTACGTCCCTACCTTCACCTATGGTCCCGAGCTCTGGGTAGTGACCGAAAGAATAGGATCATGAATACAAGCAGCAGAAATGAGCTTCCTCCGAAGGGTGGCTGACCTCTCTCTTGGCGATGGGGTGAGGAGCGCAGCCATTCGGGAAGCCGCTGCTCCTCTACATTGAAAGGAGCCAGTTGAGGTGGTTCAGGCATCTGATCAGGATGCCTCCTGGGCACCTCTTGAATAAATAACATGGATGGAGCATTCCTGGTAATCTTAAGAATATTATTTTGGAGATTTTTATACTCATTCTGACCTGTTGATAAGGACGAGGACAAATAGTCTAAAACGTCTCACATCCTTACAGTCCAATCTTGTTCATTTTGGTCTTAGAGCTTTGCAGCTGTTACAGACTGAATTTGGGAATGGAAATGGGGTTGTTGATGGGTTGTTCTGTCGATGATAACAGACCCTTACCGGCGCTTTTTTCCTAGAGTTTCTAAAAACATCACTCCCAGCTGTTGTAGGTATAGCACCCCACCACTTTATTGGGTATTCAATACCTGGAACCCCAGTGCTGACCAAACTAAGTGGGGTGTTGGGTTCAATGCAAAAGTGGATACCACGAGGGTTCACTTGGTTACAATGGTGTGATACACTAAAATTACCAAACTCAAATCACACACTGTTTTAAATAACTAACTCCGACATCTCCAGCACTGAACATTTACTGAATTGGAACTTAATGCAGAACACCAAACGTTGAAAGGTCAAATGTAAGAAAAGCATAAAGCAATAAAACACTTGTATTCTTAAGACACCAGTACCAATATTATTCACCCTTGACAGTTCCCAATCAATCCTAATTGATTAGGCTTAGGAGAATTCCTACTTACTTCTCAGCTATACAAATATACACATTCAATTAGCAGTAATCATACATGGGCCCCACTCACACGTTCACATTCACACAAACGTCTCAGGCCTGTTCGTTGCTCACTGCGTTACGGCTGTGAAACTCATTTTCTCTGACCGACAGGTGCAAGAAAAAGTCTGACTTACAGTTCAGTGTCCCGGGCCCGCTCGCTACCCTCGTCTCCTCCCGACGACAGCCAGTCAGGTCCGTGCTGCAGTCTTTACCGCACACCATTAGTTCGAAAAGGGCCAACAAGACTCCTGTAAGCCGTCAGCCGCCGGTGCCCGTGCCTCGCTCGGAATCACCGTCGTCTGCCGAGTCGCTTCATTAGCGCTTCCGACTAACCTTGGTTGGTAATGGCGATTCAGTTCTCCTCCGTTATTTAATCCTGTGGCAGCGCCGTTTTTCCTTCTCCCTCTTTCCCGTCACATACATCCAATCACATCAGGTAGACCCACAAACCCCCTTCACTGACCACTCAAAAAACACGAAAAAAAAAACTGTGTTACCTTCAATTACTTTGTATGCCACCATCAAATTATGTTTATAGAGCATTATTTATTTTCCATCCATCCATCTATCCATCCATCCATTTTCTGCCGCTTATCCGGGGCCGGGACGCGGGGGCAGCAGCCTAAGCAGAGAAGCCCAGACCTCCCTCTCCCCAGCTACCTCCACCAGGCCAGCCGAGAGATATAATCCCTCCAGCGTGTCCTGGGTCTGCCCCGGGGCCGCCTCCCGGTGGGACATGCCCGGAACACCTCACCCAAGAGGCGCCCAGGGGGCATCCTTGTAAGATGCCCGAACCACCTCAACTGGCTCCTTTCGATGTGGAGGAGCAGCGGCTCTACTCTGAGCCCCTC
>VOQJ01041647.1:0-19800 GCA_015052665.1 Apistogramma diplotaenia | reverse complement strand
CATTCTCAGCACAAAGTCCAAAGGGAAGATGATAGCCTTTCTTATGGATATGTATGTTCACATTTCCTCACAGGTTATGACAAGAGCCCTTCTTTGTCATGCACACTTATGATGGAGAATGAGTGCTGGGCATCGTTTAAAGTGGTGCAAGGTGAGATGGGCACCACCGCATATGACCTCCAGATGGACGGTAAGCTCGACAGCAACACGGACGATTAATGTGGTGGTCCAGATGCATGTCTCATCTAATCCTTGTGTCCTGTCTCAGGATGTCCAGAGCCTCCCAACATCCCCATGATTCTTCTCGGGGTCTCTCTTTCTGTCGTGTGTATCGGCCTGATCCTGCTGGCCGTGTGGAAGGTGCTGGTGTCGGTCCATGACCGTAAGGAGGTGGCCAAGTTTGAGGCTGAGAGGTCAAAGGCAAAATGGCAGTCGGTAAGACCTTGAAATGACATTGCTTTATATTCTGTCAAAAAATATTTATTTGAGCTCAGATTAATAATTATAGGACCACGGGATGTATTAGGCATTCTTCAGTCTGTAGGAATGTTAGCACAATAGCAAACTCTTCTGGAACCACCTTGCGCAGTAATGACTTGAAAAAAATCATTACTGTGGGACTTTATCGGCCTCTCAGATCCTTATCGCGGAATTTTGGCCCACTTTTCTTCACAACTGTGCTTCAGTTCAGTGAGGTTTGTGAGTATTCATTTATGCACAGCTCTCTCACCGCAGCATTTTAATGAGGTTGTGGTCTGAACCTTGACTGGGCCATTTGAACACCTTGATTCTTTTCTTGTTCAGCAATTCTGTTATAGATTTGCTGATCTACTTGGGATCATTGTCCCACTTTAGGCCAAGCTTTACCTGTCGGTCAGACGGCCTCGCATTTGACTCAAGAATTTTTTTTGGTGTACAGACTGCAGTTGTCCAGTTCTTGCGACTGCAAAACAAGCCCAGATCATCACCCCCTCCACCACACTGTTTGACAGTTGCAGTGAGGTGTTTGTGCTGTATGCTGTGTTAGTTTTTTCCAAAATGTGGTGCTGTGCATCATGGCCAAACATCTCCACTTTGGTCTCGTCTGCCTGAGGGACATTGTTCCAGAAGTCTTGTGGTTTGTTCAGATGCAACTTTGCAAACCTAAGCTGTGCTACTGTGTTTTTTTTTAGAGGAAAAAAAGCTTTCCTCCTGCAACCCTAACAAACACCAAATTTGTTGTCTTTGTACTGTCATGAACTTTAACATGCTAACTGAGGTTTGTAGAATCTGAGACGTAGCTTTTTTTTGTTTGTTTTTTTACATTTTCTCCGAGCACTGCATGGTCTGACCGTGGGGAGAATTTGCTGGGATGGTCACTTCTGGAAACACTGTGGCACTGTGTTACCACACACCCAAATGCTCCAGACCTGAAAACTGTCAAAACTTTCGTTTTTATAGAGGTGCTCACACTCCCCAATGATCAGTTGATCAAGTGCATTTAATCAGCAGCACCTGGCTGCTACTGACCCTCTTAATTCCTATGGAAGCAGTAAGAGTCCTGTGAAAACCTTCTTTAATACGTGACTCTGTGAAACCTTTTCTAAAACGCATTTGCATTTGTAGCAACAAGGGATAAAAACAACAACCTTAAACTCGTCGTGTTCTTTCTTTGTTTCGTTTCAGGGGACCAACCCTCTGTTCAAGAGCTCGACATCTACATACAGGAACGTAACTTATAATAACGCACAGAGAGAAAAGACCATCACTATTAATCACTACTGATGAGAAACTGGATGCATCTGAGTGCACTTAAGTGTGTGTATGTGTGTGAGTTTGTGTGTGTATGTGACAGATAGTTTTTTTTTTGTATTGACTTGTTTGTATAAATCTCTGTGTTAATTCAGAGATGTCCTAAGCGCAGTAGACGACACTGTGAACAGACAAACACTACGAGATGAATTTGCTGCTGTAGAAGTGCACTGTACTGCTGAACACTGGACTTTTCTGTTGCATGGCTTTACACTAGTGCTCATGTACTGTAACTTGCAGCTTGGAAAAAGGAGGAGTCTACACTACATGTGGTCTACTACTGAATGAAAAATGTGTAAATATACAGGTGTAAGAGATGGGGGGGGGTGTTAATAATATGTCTATGTTATTTTATTGTAAAACAAGGCTGAGCCTTTGATTTAATAACTGTCCTTTTTTGTTTTGTTGTTTTTTTCAACTGTACGTGGCACATAATTAAAGTTGGATTTGATTTTGTGAAATGACTCTTCTGGCATTCAGGTTTTAACTGCAGGTTCTCACAAACAGAGGGCAGACTGATTTGATTGTGCTTACAGTGAAATCTCTCAGCACTCTGCTCTCTGTGTTTCCATTTTCTAACAAGGCGGCCTGCCCTCGGTACTGAGGCCCTGTGTTCACTGTGTGATTTGCTTGCAAATCTGACTGAAAATGCAATAAGATAGGCTACTTTATTTATCCCCAAAGATGGGAAATTCCTTTCACGTTTACTAAGTAGAAAGGAGTATGTTTCATGGGGCTGAGGGGAAGGGGAGCAGGTCTGCAACAGAGGAGGATCCAGTGGAAATGACCAAAGTGATGTTGATGGAGAGGGACTCAGGGTCTAACAGTCCATAGGCTCTCAGACACAACCCGGGTAGAGACAGAAGAGACGGACTCAAAGGACAAGGGGGATTTGAAGGTGAAAGAAGGCATGATCGAGAGGACAAAGTGACAGAGAAACCCCCTCTAAGCTCAAAATAAATCAAAAGTTTAAAAATACAAAAAAAGGAATTCAATAAGTGACAATCAAAAGATACAATAAGGTAAATAAAAGTAAAAAATTTAAATAAAACACAGTAAAGCGCTATGTAAAAAAATAGACTTTAATATACAGTAAATAAATATTTCAGTAAATTACCTCAATAAAGTCAGTCGCCATGTGTTTTTCTCACGTTTTCCAACTTCCCACATATATAAATTTGGGGATCAGACACGCTGACTCCAGCGGGACTAACTGATGTTAGAGCGCTGGTTGATCCCTGGGTGTTTGTGCCAAACATTATACAGCTGCCGTCTAGGCTGTAGTTTGCGGTGAGTAGTGTACCTGTGAGCAGTCGTTTCGTAGTCATGTTTCATACATCTTCCCGCTGTCTGACTGTTTTGTTTTTCTTTTTTTTCCCCCTGAAGTTCCCTGGTTGAGTCTAAATACAGACTTGTGGCTCTGCCCCAGTGAAAACAGTCCTGAGCGGCAGGAATGCAGCTTTCAGCCCGGACAGCAGCGGCTCCTCCGTCAGACGTGACGTCGCTGCTTCCCCGCTGAAAGACCAAAAACGACCGAGGAAGTTTTCTCTGAGGGGAGGAAAGAAAAAAGAAAAAAAAGAGAAAGAAAACAGAAAACAGCGAGCCCCCCGAAAATACTCCGTGCGCCACGGAGCTCCGGAATGTGCGGACACTGGCTCTGCAACACTGCATCTCGAAATGTTCATCCAGTTGTGCCGTTGCATCGTCGTGGCGATTATTTGCGTAACTGTTCTGTTGGCGAAAAGCTGCGTGTGTGTCACTGAGGAGGACGATGAGATCCTGGAGAAAAAACAGCTCATGGAGTTTTACAGTAAGTCACCAGCGTGGCTGTAGCGGTCCCATTCCATGAGTTTAATGGCCTACATTATTGTAAGTCAACACTTTTTTGTTTTGTTTTTTCTTAGGAAGATGTTGTTTCACGCTTTAAAAATAACAGGGAGCTGTATATCTGCATTGGACTGTGCGTGCAGGGGTGGAGGAGAGTCATATTCTCATTGTGTGGAGCTCTTTTATTATCTTGTTTTTATACAAAGACTCACCAAAACTCTCCACGGGTCTCATGTAGCGGTCTGTGGACCACAATTTGAGCCTCACAGCTGCACCAGGCTCGCATTTCTTGCCGTATTTTTTTCTTTTTCCTGTGTGTGTGTGTGTGTGTGTGTGTGTGTGTGTGTGTGTGTGTGTGTGTGTGTGTGTGTGTGTGTGTGTAGATTGAGAGAGAGAGAAATCGCAGCTCAAGTGCAACAAAAACTGTAACTTTTTATTTTCCTGCCTCTAAGCTAATTTTAGGTTTAGAACATGTGTTTTATTTTAATGTATAATGTGCTTTTTTTCAGTAGCATGCAGAATTAACAAAGCGACCTGTTGATTAATGAGTGCAATAGTTGAGACAGTCATTTGCGTGATAAGCCTTTGGGTTATCCTGGAAAATGACATTCACCTTTGCACGAGAATGTGCTGATTTTCTTTATTTTACATTATTGCTTGTTAAAGAGTTGGGAAAATATAGAAAAGAATTATGTTGGCAGGTTTCAGCTTCTCAAATGTGAAAATCCGGGCATGCTTAAACAATGAATTAGTCAAAAATATCTGCAACTCATCGAACTGTAAAGAAAATCATTAGCTGCAGCCCCAGTTTGCTCATTTTGTTCACTCGGTTTGGATCAGATCAGCCCACCTTCTCCTCCAAAATGCTAATAAGTGCTGCTTGTGTTCCTGCTATCAAAAACACAGAGGAAGGATACACAGAGGAGGCTGAAAATGCTCATTTGGTGATGGATGTGTACGCCAACGCTGTTTTTTCAAACAGTCTATCCAGCCTTATAAATTTGAAACTAACAACATGAGTATTTATTTTAGATCCGATAATGCATACTGCTGTTTTTCTTTGTCCGTATGAGATGGCGAGATGAAGGAAGAGATCATCCCTCCAGCTGTTTTGATCACTGCTGTGGAAAACATCCTCTCCCTTTTGTTTGAGTATCCAGTTGCACAAAGACCTTGATTTGTTTCTGAAGACAAAGGCTCCATGCAAGCTTTCCTCGAGCTCAAATACTGCTCCATCTTTACTTGCAGAGCTGGTTTTATCTCTAAAACTTTGTATCGTACCAGCTATTTGATTAGATAGCTGTTATCTAATCTATTCCTTGTTGTGCAGACTATGCAAATGCTCCCTTGTTTATGGCACACATTCACATGAATTGCCCCACATTGTCCCCATCTCATCTGCGTCTTCTTGTCTCTCAATCACTTCCTTCCAGAGAAGGGTCTGTTCATCCTGGAGAGCGAGCCGCTGAAGCGGTGCATCTCGGTGGATCGCTCCAACCTAGTGCTGGAGGACTGTGAGCGTCCAACACGCCGCATGCTGTGGAAGTGGGTCTCCCGGCATCGTCTCTTTAACCTGGGCACCAGCACGTGCCTGGGTCTCAACATTTCCGACGCGACGCAGCCTCTCGGGATGTTCGAGTGTGACACAGCCCTCCCCGTGCTGTGGTGGCGCTGCAGTGGAAACATGCTGTACGGGGCGTCCCAGTGGAGGGTGACTGCGGCTGGACGTTTGGTGGTGGTAAAGAAAAACATTTACCACGGGTGGAAAAGGTATAACACTCCCAGAGAGGGTCCCTGCTCATATCCATATGAAGGTAAAGCCTTTAAAAATCTGGTGCGCCTTCATAAATCATCCTTAAACAAAACAATATGTTCGCTACTTCAAGTCATACTCGGCATGTTTTATCTACAGATATCCACACTTTGTTGGGGAGCGCACATGGAATGCCTTGTGCTTTTCCTTTTAAATACAATAACAAATGGTACTCTGAGTGTACTACTGAGGGGCGCGAGGACCAACTTCTGTGGTGCTCTACCAACGTTCGCTATGATAAAGCTGAAAGATGGGGCTTCTGTCCAGTGCAAGGTAAAGTGGGCACGCAGACACACCAGTAACCATAGATCATTGTCGCTGTGTGCTCACACTCACATGTTCATACTGACTCACTTTACCTTTGTTTTGATCCGTTTTCTTCTGTCTTTTTTTCACAGATTCCAGCTGTGAGCACTTCTGGGAGTCAAACCACGAGTTGCGTGCATGCTACCAGTTCAACCTGTACACCATCCTAACCTGGAGTCAGGCGCTGTCCACCTGCCAGGCCCAGGGTGGAAACTTGCTCAGCATCACCAGCGTGGCCGAGCACAAGTATATCAGAGGTGGGCGTCTGTTAGAAAACTCATGCAGCTGAAAGAAACATCATCCGTGTACATGTAAAAACTCACTGTCATGAGTTTACTGTCAAACACTAGCCCACCTGACACAAACAACCACGCCACATTTGCCACTTAAATTACCTCTACACCTCTATTGAGTTGCAGCCACTTGATTGGCTGATTAGATATTTGCATTAAAAAGCAGTTGAACAGGTGTGCCTAAAATAGCGTCCAATCATATCCAGTAAAGTTTTTTTGAGGACTCGTTCAACATGGTTTTGTGCTTGCATCTTATTGTAGATCGAATGGCAAGTGCTGGTGCGATGGTGTGGACCGGGCTTAACCACATTAGGGATGGGCATGGATGGCAGTGGTCTGATGGAGCCCCTCTGTCACTGGTGAATTTCACCACAGGTACTGACTCCTGGTTTGCATCAGGACCAAGTGAGAGGGAAATTTATTCTGTGTACGTGGTTATAATATCAGTGATAAGACAAAATGCTGTTTGGTGTATTTTTGATATTATAAGTGAGAGTTTCTATAAGAGGGAATGAGAATATTATAAATTTCTCTCTAACAAAGGCAAAACTGAACTGAACTGATGAGGAAATAAAGCCAACAAAATTAGTTTCCATTTGTTCCCAACAGGTCTCGCAGCCAGCCCACTGCAGGACAACAAACAGTGTGGGGTGTACTCAGGATCTGAGGGTCACTGGCAGAGTCTTTCCTGTGAATCTGCTCTGCCTTACATCTGCAAGAAGACACCTAACGACACCCGCAGAGCTGAACCACTTGGTGAGAGCATGTTAACGCACAGCACACACAAACACATTGGATTCTGCTCCCATGCATCTTCAGAAGTATCTTATTCACACTAGTCAATCCGTACTGTGCCTGAACATATCTGACCCCCAAAATCCAGTTTGTTTTACTTGACTCACCTTTTCAAGCATGTATTGACCACCAATGCATGCTTGAAAAGGTGAGTCCAGGTGCAGTTCATCTGGGCTCTGGCTTGTTATGCATGTAGTCTGACTCTGTCCATGTGCCAAGATGGATCTACAATGTTTCCTCAGCCATAGCTGCCTATGTAAATATTGTTTTATTAAGTAATTATTAAGGGGAGGAAGAGTGCGAGGCAGCGGAGGAATGCAGATGCGGCACAGTCATGCTTGAACTCGGTGAAAGGCAACTGTCTCGTGTGAGAATCCCCCCCTAAGAATGTGACTCAACAGCTGCACTACACCTGGGGAGTAAACTTTTGACCTTCCTCTCTGTTGCACTGTTGGCTCCTCTCCTCTCTCAGAGAACTGGCAGTATAGCCATACAGAGTGTGCGAATGGCTGGTGGCCTCACAATGGTTTCTGCTACTGGGTGCTGCCAGAAGCAGGAAGCTGGGAGGAGTCTTCTCAGGCATGTGGTTCTCACGGGGCAAATCTCACCAGCCTCCACTCGCTGTCTGAGGTGGAAATGCTGCTAAACCTCCTGGCTAACTGTAAGGGGCATTATGCAGTTCAGATATTTAGTGCTGCGCTTGTTGTGCACTCTAAACACTAGATGCTATGGCATGTGTCTCCTCATATTTCACAGATTCTGGAGGGAGTGTGGATGTGTGGATTGGACTTTGGAAACAGGCATCATTGTCAGCTGTAGAGTGGTCTGATGGCTCACCAGTAACTCTCACGCTCTGGCACCAGTATCACCCTCTTCTTAACCTAACAGATGCAACACTGTGTACTAAGGTGGACAGGAAGGTGGGTGGGAAACCGTGTGTCGGTGCCAAAACTCTGTAGCATTTGCATTTCTGAGTAATTGCTATTTTTCTCATGATTTAATTAATTAAAAATGTAAATATGCCCACTTTTACCATTTTATCCTTTTATTCTTACCAACAAAAAAGACTTTTCCCTCTAATCTATGACCACAAAAGCATCCTATCCCATATTAGAGTAGCTGAATACATTTCCATCACAATCTTTTAAAGAAGGCTTTCATTGAGTCATGATTAATAAGCCACAGAAATAGCTGCCACTTTATTTTTTGTCAATCATCAAATAAATCAGCCATCTAATTGTGTCAGATTTAATGACTTTATAATGTTTGTACACGTTCACCATGTGCCGTGCCTGTGAGAGTGAAACGCAACATCTTTTGAAAACATCTTTCACAGAGTGGCAACTGGCTGCTAGCGTCATGTGACGAGCGGCTGCCTGCGGCGTGCAGAAGAGAGAGCCGGAATGGCGTTCACCACCATGGAACCTGGGATGAGGGCTGTCCCGAGGTAGGAACTCGGAGGCACAAGTGTACACACATCCATGTGTGCATGTACTCGAACTCAAATGTGATGTCTTTGAGTAAGATGAGACAAGTCGTCTACTCATAATAGGGCGAGGGTCAGGGTTAGGATTATCTTTATTTGTAATCTTTTGTAAAGGAGTTTTTTTCCCAACAAAATCATATTTGTTTATACCATCTCTTCGTAAACAAGAGTTTCCCCTTGGATTTGATGAAGTACTGTGATTCTGATTAATTAAATTTTTTTTTTTACAATAAAAGCAACTTATTTCTAAGTTTGACAGGCTTATTGTGAGCTGTGCAGTGTTACAGTAGCTCCAAAGTGATCAGGACCTGAGTTAGAAAGGCACTTCAGCTTCAGAGTGTGTTGTTCCTTCAAAGGCACAGTGAGCTGACTCATTTGGCCTCTGACGTGTTGTCTGGCATTCATGTTGCTCCTTGACTGTGTTTACTGGAGTATCAGAATCCTGAGTCATCAGGCTGCTTCATGCCCTGAAATAAGAGGCCAAAAATTACCTGGATGACACCGTGCCAGTGGGCATGCTCAAGCAGTCTGAATTTTTCATACATGATTAGAGACAGGAGTGAATATCGGGTTTTCTCACCTCTTGTCAAAACACACACACACACACACACACACACACGTGTGTGTGTATACACCTGCTGATTTGCTGACTAACCAAGTACTAGACATGAAAGTCTAAACGCAAAAATGTTGTTTTGTATTTTTCTGATCAAATAATACTTTAAAAAATAAATCCTTAAAGAAATCTTGAAGTAGACCCACATATCAGCATAGACGGTAGTGGTGCAGTAGATGGGTGCTCGCCTTGCACCTGGAGGATTACTAGTTTGAGTCCCCGTCTGAGCATCGTTGTGTCCTTGGGCGAGACACTTAACCCACATGAGGAACAAGTGGCAGCGCGCTCAGAAACGGCGCAGCGGCTCATGGCTCTCCCTGTAATCTCCATGTACTTTGTATGATGACAATTAAAGCTATTCTATTCTTCTATACCAGCCAATATTAGTTATTTGTCGTTATTAGATAGTCGTTATTGGTATTGGCAGTTTTAATTAATGATAAATGAAAATTGAAAAAGTAAAGCAGACACGGGCCTTAAACAAAGTTATGAGTGTTGATGTTGCATAGTATGTCCACTAGAGGGCACACTGCAGCTTCCCTGTTGACAACAACCAGCTGCCTCGGCACAGAACAACAAATCCACTTCTTGTAACAATAAAACAAGATTATTTTTAAACTGCATTATCATATCATTAAAGTAAGGAGGAATAAATAACTGCACATAATAAATGATCAGGAAATCTGTTTATGTTTCCTGTATCTGAAAGAAAAAAAATATTGCATTGGCCAATATTTTTTTATTTTTAAATACAAATATCGGCATCACTATCTGTCTGAAATGAGCCGGGCTCTATCTTGAACTGCTCTGAGTGATCAGCGCCGCCCTGTAGCCCATGTACATTCAGAGATGCTCGTCCGCATACCTTGGTTGTAATGAGTGGCTATTTGAGGTACTTTTGATTTCCTACTATTTGAAGTATTCTGGGAATTATTTTCTGACCTCTTAACATCAACAAAGTATTTTCTCCCCAGAGAACTGCAGCTCACTGGATATTTTCTCTATTTTGGACCGTTCTGTGTAAACCATGGTTGTGTGGGAAAATCCCAGTAGATCAGCAGTTTCTGAATTGCATAGACCAGCCCACCAGGCACCAACAACTATGCCACGTTCAAAGTCACAAAGTCACCTTTCTTGCCCCATTTTGATGCTCAGTTTGAACTTCAGCAGGTCGTTGTGACCGTGTCTACATGCCTAAATGGACTGAGTTGGATTTAGATATTTGCATTAAAATGTAGTTAAATGTTCCTAATAAAGTGGCCAATGAGTATATGTATCATATGTTTACTTACAATAGAATAACAATGCATCTCATGGCTGAATTATGTGGACTATGAATCTGTGCAGAAATGCATAGGAAGCTGTATACTGTGAGATCCCGACCACTCGTGTCTGCATGTCAGGCATAATTAACCACTATAAATAAATAATAGCTGTTGTGCTTGAATATACCTTTCAGCTCTCTCACTTTGGAGATTCTCTGAAAATCCCATTGCTTTATAAAAGCTGCCTCTATTTAATAAACTGAGAAAAAAAAGCCTTCTGCAAACAGCTGCAAGCAACAAACAAAATGTTAGCTCCCGTTAAGCTTCTGGCAAAATCTGGATTAGAATCGGTGGCACGAGGAGACTCTTGTTCAGCCTCATTAATCTAACCTATTACAGTGTCAGTAACATTTCAGTATGTAATACTGGGAAATTGTAGAGCAAAGCAAATGAGGCAGAACTCGACATGTGGGAAATAAAAGCATCATTTGGGGAAGTCTGCATGTATACCTCCGTTGCTGCTCTTTAGATTATTCATTGAGCAGAAGTGCTGAGAAGTGAAACAGAGATGATGAAGCTTTGTCTTATTTGGATCCAAGCAGCGAGAGACAGAGCCTGACACTTGTCTTTGTGGGGGGTTTTTAGGGCTGGAAGAGGCACAGCCATTCCTGTTACATGGTGACAAGTCACGAACAGAGCTATAAAGATGCACTGATGGGGTACTACTGTAAGGCTCCTCTTCTGACGGTGGAAAACAGGTAGTTTATCATGTCTGTTTTTTTTTTTTAGTTCGTGCTTCTTTTTAGTTTGTGCTAGCATTTTGCCACAATCTCTTCACCTCTCCTCTCTTGCGCTGGCTGCTGGCAGGTTTGAGCAATCATTTGTCAACAGTTTGCTGAGTGAAAGTGGGGCCAACAGTAGCATTTATTACTGGATTGGTCTCATGGACCAGGGGAGGAAGGGAGAGTACAGCTGGCTTCCTCACAACGGCTCCTCTCTGCCTCTCACCTTCACAAACTGGAACAAACATCAGCCAGGTAGCCAGTTATTTGGAAATGTTTGATTTTATTGGTGATTTGTGCTAAAATCTGACTCTGTTTTCACTCCTGCATCTTCTCCTTCCACTAGTCAGCACTGGTGGCTGTGTTGCTATGTCAGGAGGACCTGCTCTGGGTCGCTGGGAGGTGAAAGACTGCAAGGTTCACAAGGCCTTGTCGGTGTGTAAGCAGAGTATCAGCAGCTACCACGATGTTCAGCTGCCAGAGCACCACATTGATGCCTACGCCCCCTGTCCCCCTGGATGGGAATCAAACTCTGGGCTGCTCCACTGCTTTAAGGTTAGATCATCCTCTTCCAGTCACCCCGACAGTATCCTGTCCCATCACACACCGAGGAGCAGGCAGGGTACCCGGGTTTTACTTAAAACTGTAGCTGCTTATCAAAATTATTGCTGGTTACCTTTCTGTTACTTGACTAATGTGTTGATCAGCTTTTTATTACACCTCCGTCACTAAGTCTCAGGGTGTGTTTGTCAGAGGTTTGTACTGCACTCTCAATAATTTGAAAAGAAAAGAGTTAGAAAGAAAAATGTAATTTAGTTTTACTGAAAACATCCGCTGGAGGGATATTTGTTCACTGCAACACGCCTTCCCACGTACATCTTCTTTCAGCTGCTCCCTTGTGCAGGAGGGGGTCACTGCAGAAGACAGCTCAACATATTTGATTTGGCAGATGTTTACACCACCTGCCCTTCGGAGGATTCTGTCTCCCCCGGGTCTCAGACAGGGATATTCAGCAAATTAGGAAAATGTGTAAAATACCATACTGTGGACTGGCTTGTCTGCTACTGTGTACATAATAATTGATAATGGATTTGATGTTTGATGTGTTACGCCCCATCCTTGTTTACAGACAAAGGTGTGAAATAGCTGGAAAAAAAAGAAAAGTGCAGCACATCTGACTACACAAAATCTCTGTTTCCTCGTGCTCTCCTCCTACACGATGAGGAGTTGATCAACCGAACTTGGCACACAAATAGTGATGCCTGGCAGCCACACATGAGCAGGCTAAAATGGTCCATTTGTAGCATTTATGCACCAATAGTACCAACAAAAACTTTCATTATGTGTGAGATATTATGATTTCAACAGCACAAAATGCTGTAGGTTAAAAAAAAACATGACCCACCTGTGAAACGTGCACTATGGCATCATGAACCGCCGGCTTCAATGATGCAGTGAATGATGGTCGGATTAGGGTTAATCTTTCTTGCACAGGAGTTCATCTGCTCGTCTCCATCAGCTCTGTCACAGCAGCTGCACCACCAACAGGATTGAGGATATCGCCAACACCAGCCTGGTGCAGTGCTGCAGTTCAACAAGACGAAAGAAGAAACTAGGAAACTCACCTTTGTAGGGAATGTCATGTTGCTGAACAACCACCCAACAAAAATCACCATAGTGCAGCATGAGCATGCCCTACTTAAAATAATACAGAACCTGCACAAGAATGGGAGGAATATCTGCACATTTAACCTGCAACCCGCAGCTGATTCTAAGTGTTGCTCTTCCAGGTGTTCCACAGTGAGAAAGTCCTGATGAAACGCTCCTGGGTGGAAGCAGACTTCTTCTGTCAGGCCCTCGGGGCTCAGCTGGCCAGTTTCCAACACTATGAGGAGCAGGTGTTTGTTAAGCAGCTCCTCAATACCATGTTTGACGGGTTGGTACTCATCAGTACAGGAATGTGATGGGAAGAGTGAGACGATTTTATTCCGTCCGTGGAGCAGTGAATACAGAGTTTAATTATTTGGTTTTGAAGAGCATGTGCGTATTTGTCTTGTCTGCTTTTTCATGGAAAACCACATCTTGTCAATACGTGATTTACCGTAAGCTATTTTTGTAAACCAGTAAGCAGGAAAAATCCATTATTACAGCACTGGATTAAAAATAAATAGTTAGAATTTTGTTTTTTTTAAGCTTTAAATCAAAAGCTTTAAATCAGGTCACTCAGAAGATTTAGATGTCAGCAATCATTTATTGCAGCAATATTGATATCAAGAAGAAGAACAAGGTGACCGCGTGTTCTGAAGTTACAACAGAGCATCTGCAGTCAGTCTGTTCCAGATAAGGCTGATGTAACTCTCCGACCTATTTTCTCAGATTCACATAATAAAGACGTCACTCAAATTAATCTCAGATGTCTTTGGGGTCAGTTTGACCTTTTTGGCAGAGTGCTTGTATGTATGTATGTATGTGTATGTATGTATGTGTGTATATATATATATATATATATATAAAAGAAACAAAACTGTTTGTTTCCTTGAAAAGTGAGACAGACTTTCACAGGGTGACGGGCGGTAAAATCAGTGACGAATGCCAGAATCCTAAAAAATGAAAAGACTCAGTTATCTGTAGCTGTGATGCAGTTTATTTGTATTTTGCTTCTCTCTTTATTTATTTATTTTTAGAACAGAGGGTCGTCGGTTCTGGGTGGGCTTAAATAAGAGAGACCCTGAACATGCTGGAGCTTGGCAGTGGTCCGATGGTTCTCCTGTGAGTACACGAAGATGTTCACCAAGTGTGCGGGTAGCCCATCTACACTCTGTGCTGCATTAGAGATTTGTCTTTGTGCAGGTGGTGACTTCGTTCATTGATGATAAGAATGAAGAGGATGACAGGAGGGACTGTGCTGTGTACAGCGACCTAACCAACACCATCATGCCGCAGCCTTGTGACAGCCAACACGAGTGGATCTGCAAGCTGCCCAGAGGCAAACACACACATGTGCCTGCACTGTCCACACACACTCATACTACATATACACATATCAGGACTACATCATTTACCAAACTCTGTCTTTGTGCTGCAGGTGATAAACTGAATAAACCCTACTGGTACACTGAGCGTAAGTAAAATTCATCTTTAAATTCAACATTGGGAAACTTTATAGCTGGTTGAATTATGAATGTAATAATGTTTTTACAGTATTCTGCTGGATACAACAATGTTTTCATGTGACCTGCTAGCTGAAAAAAAATCAGCCAGCAGAAAGTGCTGACTGACCATTTAATGCATATAAACTCAATGCATTCTCCAAATGATGACACTTAATATGAGCGTTGCCTATGTTATAGTGTTACACTTACATTTTATTTTGATCTGGAGCCACCTTGTTGTACCTGTCCTGAGGACTGAGGATGCCGTACGTATATTCTCAAAAGGCACAATTTAAAGTCAAAATTTCAAGAAAACAGTCAAAGTTGTTATTTCAAGTCAAACAAATGTGACGGCTGCTATACAGCGATCTGTCACCTATCATGGGGGTTATGTTCCAAAGACGCCCACAATAGTAGCGGCTTTATAAACCCTTCCTACACTTCTATAACTTTTCTGCTACTCATCTGTTCATTCAAGTGACGAACATAATTATGGGGAATTACATAAATTCATATATACCACAAAATCCTCAATACAGAATTAGATATTTAAGAAAAACTAAAAACAAACCTTGTGAGTGAAGCCGCAGTAAGTGAATCACCATATAGCGATGGACGACTGCTGCTCCCTACAAAATGCCTTGTGTAGATGAAACAACGTGATCTTATTGTGTCTTGTGATTCAGCATATTCCCTCCGTACTGCACAAAGCTTGTGTGTTTTTTTCCTTCTGAACTGATGCAGCTTTCTGCACCATCATCCTTATCGCTGCATCATGATGTACTAAGAGAATTCATTTCCTTGTTACTATAACCTGTTTTAAAGTGAAACTTTATTTTTTGAAACTTTATTCTCAAAATGCACAATTTAATTAATTTTTTTCTACGTGGTCCTAATACTCCTTCGTAGGGGTCTATATGACCCATTTTATTACCTAAAATCTTGTCCTGTTTCTCGGCCACAGAGAGCGAGCCCTGGGTGTTTTACCGTGGAGCTGAGTACCTGCTGGCCAAGCAGCCCTTTGACTGGCACGCCGTCTCTCTGGCCTGTCAGATGATGGGAGCCTACCTGCTGTCCATTCACTCCAAAGATGAGCTTCACTTTGTGAAGGAACGCCTGCGGCGGGTCTGTTGCTTTTGATTCAGCTTTAAATTCACAATCTGTTAATCTGTACTGTGAACGATTCATTTAAGACTAAAGTGAGAAAATCTAAGACAAACTCAATTAAGAAAACTCAAGCTGAATGAAACTCTCAAAGCAAAATAGTTTGTATTTCTTTAAGATGTGTTTAATTCATTTCTAGTGTTAAACACTATTATTCCAAAAGTTAATGGACCAGCTGAATAATCCTGCCACCTAATTGCAGCGATTTCAATGAAATCAGGACCTTTGGAGGCCTTTTTTTAATGTTTTCAGACATCCAGACAAGCCAGAGGAATGTAGTTAATCACAGAGGTTTGTGTCCATTCAATGGCCCACTAGATCCTTTCTTGAAACACTTCACAAACACAGTGACTGACAAGCGTGCAAACAATGGACTTACAAACTCAAGTGTATACAGACTCACACAGAAAGGTTAAAATGCACCTCATGTGTGGATAGTTTAATGCTTGAGTTCCCCCAAACAAGAAAATGCCCGCTTTTTTGTTGTTTTTTTTTTGGAGGGGAGTTTTTTGGTAGGAGCCTTTTGGATCAGACTAGAGAAGTCTCTTGTGGTGTCAAGGCTTGTGAGAGGATAATGGGAACAAAACAAGGCGATGAAAGGGCCAAGGAGGGTGCCCGGAAGGCTGCTCATGTCAGACGCTCTGAAAAGCTGATTTTCCGGCCTGGTGAGGGATGGCTTGCAAGTTTTCTTTGACATCTATTTTCTGTTTACTGTGTCTCTTCAGCTCTCACTGGGCCCGACTGACTGGTGGATCGGCCTCTCCATTGGACAACCTGGAGAGGAGGTCAGGTGTGTGTGTGTTTTGGAGTTTGTTTACTGTTTCTGTTACTAATATTATTGTGAGTGAAGAAATGCTGATGGAAGAAACTTAATGTACATTTGTGAGTCTTGTAGGTCTGTCGAGGGCGTGAGGCGTGTGGCGTTTTGTTTCAGTTTGTGAAACTTGTCAAAGTGTGCAAGATGAAATTATATCATTTGGAAAACTGTTGCAAACTTGGTGAAATGGGCCTAAAAAGAAATTGCGAAAGTGCAACAGACAAAAGTAAATGTGCACATACAGCACACAGTGGCTCAGTTAAGCCTCTAACTCTAATAAAGAGACAAGGGCAGTGAAAGCTGTGCGGTTTCACACTGGTCTCATTAAGGCTGTCACAATTCTCATTAAAAAAAAACTTTTTTTTTGCAGGTGGAGCGACAAGTCTACAGTAGACTTTCAGAACTTTGCTGAAGGGACTTTTGGTGGCGGTCTAAGGAACAATGGGTTGTGTGTCACCATGTCGTCTTCATCAGGTAAACCCGTGCACATGGAAACGCTCACACTCATTTGTTTGCTTGAGCCAGCGTTGAGGTCCCCTTGATTCGTTGCAGGGAAGTGGTCGACGAGCAAATGCAGCGATCTGCATGGATACGTGTGCAAGAGAAGGACTGTGTCTGTGGTGGAGACCCCCAGGGAACCGCACTACATTGGAGGATGCCCAGAGAAATGGTTATACTTTGGACACAAGGTTCACATGAACACCTTTTTACACATAAGCACACATACACATATGTAACATTGCTGAATGTTTCTACCTTTTTTGGCCTTGTTAAGTTGCGATAGCTTTAATAGTAGCGGTTTATAATGTGTGCACATGTGATAGTGCATCAGTGTGGTTTGTCGGCAACTATAATTTACTTTCTATATAAGAAATCTGTGCTGTATCGTACCAAAAATATGCTAACATACAAATATATCTTAATGTGCAACGTTGTAATCCCACCAAAGATCCGATGAGCTCACGTGCTGAGGCGTCCATCCACTATTCCTCCTACAGTATTGGTCAGAATTGAACCAAACTTGCACAGCATAATTGCCTAATGGAACATTACACAGTTGCCCCACTGCGCCCCATTTGATTGCAATTTCCAGTCAAAAGGAAACGCGAAGTAACGAAAGTCTATCAAACAAAGACAGCTCTTGTGTTTACACTCACTGTTTTTGGGTGGTTATGTTATAACTTTGAAAAAGCCGGTCAGCTGAGAGCTGCATTAACGTCACATAAACCAGCAGTTTGTGCATCACATGAAGCAATGTCGTCTGATCACCCAGAATCATAACAGGAGGAGGTCAGGAGGGCGTCTACAACATCTGTAAAACGTGGTGGAGGCTCTGTCATGATTGGGGTCTGCATTTCAGTCAGTAGTGTTGAGATCTTATCAAAATTGATGGAATTATGAACACAGAAAGGTACCATCAGTTGAACAGAAATACACACAAGTGAACACTCCTCCTCAGAGCCAGGTAGCCAACATCCAAAGAAGTCTGGAGAACTCTTCCTGAAGATTAGTTAAAGAAATGAGAAGAAAGAGAGTTCAGACTGTGTTTACGAATAAAGGTAGTCACAGCAAATACTGACTTTCAGGCTTGCTTCGAATTATACAAACTCTGTTTTCGCCTTATATGCTGTATTTAAACATGGTTCAACAAACCATGTGATATATTTTCCATCATTGTGGAACATGTTAAAAATGACAGGTGGCTCAAGACTTTTGCACAGTACTGTAGACTTTTGGCAGAAAATAAAAGAAGGGAAACACGAGAATAACAACTAGACTCAACTTCTTTGTTCATATTTAATGGTGCTTAAACATCTTGATCACCAGAGAAACCCTTACCTGTTTTAAAATAACATTTGAGTAAGTTTTCAAGCTCTGTGAACACAGATGCTGTTGTTTCCTCGTGTAACGTGACCATATTTCTCTCAAATTTAATCAAAAGCAGAGCTCTTGTTGCTGAAACTTTCCCTTTTGTTAACCAGTAAGATTCTGGTTACATTACTTCCTCCTCCTACTTGCTTTGACTTCTGTGTCTTTGAATCCTGAATATTCAAAACAAGAGTTCTACTGGTGATCTGGGAATACTGATTTACATTTCACAATGTGATATTCATGTTTTGTGTGGGATGTGTGTGTGTGTGTGTGTGTGTGTGTGTGTGTGTGTGTGTGTGTGTGTGTGTTGTTGGCAGTGTCTCTTGCTTCACCTCCCTGGCAGTCCAAAGGAGGGGAAGAGTTGGAAAGACGCCCAGTCCATCTGCTCTTCTTTTCAAGGTTCGCTAGTCTCTATAGAAGATGAGATTGAACAAGGTAGAGTCTAAGTGAATTGTACAACCATGTGATGATGATTCACTTAACAATCACCGCTTGACGAGACAAACAGCTTTTTCTACTTTTTTTCCCCCCACTTCTGGCACATCATCATTTCTGTAGCCTTCATCACCATGTTTCTTCAGGGAAGCTCTGTAGGTGTGTGGATTGGCCTGCGGGATGAGGACACCATGAAATGGACCAATGGGAGACGGGTCAGCTACACCAACTGGTCTCCAGCAGAACCAAAGAACTCTTTCAATGTAAGCTTTAGTAAATACCTCCCTTTACTAACTGCTAGAACTGCTAGCTTATTCTTCTTATGAACTAATGAGTGAAGAGTGAAGACATTGTGCTGAGATGGTGGAAAGAATACTCTGAGATGCTGATTAATGAGGGACAGTGGATGATGGATGGATGACAGCGAATCAGGAAGTGCAGAGGATGAGTAAGGAGGAAGTGAGGGCAGTCATGAAGAGGATGGAGATTGGAAAGGCAGTTGGTCCACACAACATAAATTATATTGCCAGAAGTATTCACTCGCCCATCCAAATCATTGAATTCTGGTGTTCCAGTCACTTCCATGGCCACGGGTGTATAAACCAAGCACCTACGCATGCAGACTGCTTCTACAAACATTTGTGAAAGATTAGGTTGCTCTCAGGAGCTCATTGAATTCCAACGTGGTACCATGATAGGATGACACCTGTGCAACATATAAAAGCACATAGAAACATAGAAAATCACTTCATGGCAAACTATCACTTTTTGGCACAACAAGAACGAGTAAGATGTAAGAAAGAGGACAAAGAGCTTTATCCAAAGAACTACTTTTACTTTATTACTCTGAGTACATTTTACAGTCTGCACTTTTTTTACTTTTACTTGAGTAAAGAAGTTGAACCAGTACTTCAACTTTTACCAGAGCAGTCTTTAACACAAGTACTTGTACTTCTACTTAAGTACAGAACAAGAGTACTTTTGCCACCTCTGACTGTTAGTCATAATATAACAAAATGGAAGTGATTGGGAATGACAGAAACTCAGCCATGAAGTGCTAGGCCACATAAAATGACAGATCAGGGGGGACCCGAATGAAGATGGCAGCATAGGTTGTGGGCCGTAAGACGAGCTTACTCTGCTATGTGGCAGGGAAATCACAATGCTCAATATCTATTATACACCGAATGAGGATAACCCTAAATTAGCTATGGACATGTTCACCCTATTTAGCCAATATAATCCAGACGTAGGAATAATAGCTGGAGATTTAAATTGCAGCATGGAGAGCAACTTAGACAGAACCTCACACAATGTAACCAACCCCCAGGCTACAAAGGTGTGGAGGCAAGCCTCGAATGAGGCAGGCTTAGCCGATGTCTGGAG
>VOQJ01041620.1:0-12339 GCA_015052665.1 Apistogramma diplotaenia | reverse complement strand
CCATCACTACTAAATACTAAAAAGGGAAACTGACACACAGCATGGGGGAAACATTGACGACGACGCAACAAGGAGCAGAGACAAACTGAGGGCTTAAATAGACACATGAGGTAATCAGGGCAAGTGGAGACAGCAGGGAACACAGGTGACTCGAATGAAATTAATAACAGAAAGCAAAGCTAAACACAAAGCACAAGGAGCACGAGACTATCAAAATAATACAGGAAGTGACAAACCATGGAACACACGCAGACTTTACACTGGAGACTAAACAGACACACGAGAAACAGGAGAACTAAACACAGAAAACCCACAGCACAGAGACAAAACACAACACAGGAAAATATACAATCTCAGAGCAATTGAGACCTAATGACAGTAAACTAGAATACAAAAATGACAAAGCAAATCAAGACTAATATAAACACTAAGAAACACAAGAAAATGCAACACAACAGAATCTCCTAGAAAATAACTCAAAACTCTGGGCTGCAGGGCCAGGATCATGACAAAACAAGAATTGATCATTGGTGGTGCTGTTGACATAAAAACCACAAAGCCTGAAATAAAAGTACATGTGTTGGTAAGCTTTTCTATAGACACCATCCACCTGAAGCTCAAAAGTCAGTTTATTATGAGTTATGGTGCAAAAGTATACAATTGCACAAATTCAAATCCTTTATCACCACGAGAGACGTGCTTGTGTGATTCTTTTTAAAATCCATGACAGTCTCTTTAATTTTTGATGCAGTTTTTGCTCCAAGAAGGACAACTTACACCACTCTGTGAAATCCCCCACTTCAAGACCATCATCAGGGTCAACAATTCTCAGAGAGAGTGATGCTTAAAATGAGCCGTTACACACTGGATTTGGATTTTGATGCTATACAGCACAAATGAAAGAGGCAAAAGAACTCTTACACGTGTCAAAATATTGACTCTCCAACTCAATTTTTCATTTTAAGTTGCAAGAGGCTAAACCTGGGAATGAGGGTGCACGATGAACGATGTCAGTGTGACACCATTGCTGAAGCCATTCCTGCCAAATGTTCACCCTCAGATGACTCTGACCATTACAGGATAACTCAGCACTGAGTGCTGGAATGTAAAATAAATGATAAGAAACATCCTGCCTCAAAGTGATGCTGAAAACTACTTGGATGCATTTCTTAATTCCTCCTCATCAGACTGTTCTAAAAGCTCCCTGAAAAGCCTTCAGTTGATCCAAATTGCTGCAGCGAGAATACTGACGGGACGTAGAGAGGTCATATTTCTCACATATTAGTTCTCTTCGGTGTCTCCCTGTTTAATCCAGAACTGTATTTAAAACCATCACTCACAAGACCTGAATGTTTACTTTCAATCATATATTATGAAGAAAATGCCATCTGATTGACTGCAGAATGGTTCCTGATTTAACCATTTTACTTATATTTTTGTGTATTAAAAAATAATTCATTACACAAAAAATGTTTACAAACTTTATTTTTTTAAAAAGTATTCATGTAAAATAATATTGCAATACTCACTATATTGTTAATGATGTAAGCCTGTAATTTCACAGACATTTAACATTTTTTGTTCACATTAATTAAATGTTTGGATATCCGAAGAAGAATATAATGTATACATTTATAATTTCATTACTTTTAGATAATAAAAAATACACGATCTGTGAAATGACCATAATTATACCTTGTGACTGTTTACTAATACCTGGAGATGTTATATACTAAAAGAACCCTGAGTTTTTCCCGCCATTTTTGTGGTGAAAACATCCATAGTCACACAACATACTGTACTTTTGAATTCATTTACAACATTCAAATAAAATTAACTAATCTTATCTTTTAAATGAATATGTCACTTTTGTGAAATGATCTTAAACGTTTGCCTGTATTTTTAGTCTTTTTGTGTGAAAAAATTTAAAATCATGTTTATTCACAGGTACAGGTTTACATGCTATTTTAGATTAGACATGTTAATTCACAGATTTTTATATTTTTGTTTATATTTCACATATTTAAAAATAACACAAAATTTCTGTAAAATTTATAGGAAAAATTAGAAATCTTTTACAGTGTACTTTACAAAGCTTATCCCAACAGAAAACTGCTTTCAGACTGCAGGCTTATTTATGGTTCATCAAATTTCTAAATGTAGGATGTGAGGCAGAGCCTTCATCTATCAGGAACCTCTGCTGTGGAAGCAGGTCCCAGTATGAATTCAAGACACAGAAACGCTCTACTCTCGACTCTGCTTTCCTTTATAACAAAGTTCAGCCTGGATCAAGTGACCATGAGCCCATTCCTTAGTTGTGCCACTGTATACTCAGGCTGCTGGGGGGATTTCCCATGATGCACTGAGCATTATCCGTCCACTTCTTTCTTTCCATTCCCTAATTATATGCAGCTCCAATTCTTGTCTGCTCACTCCAGTAGTTTTGTCCTGTTTATTTTTCATGGAGCTGCTATGCTCTTTTTTTCTAGTCCATTTCCCCTCAACACCCAACCAGTCTCAGGAGAGATACTGTGAAATGCCTTCAGACAACTATTGTTATGAATTGGCTCTATATAAATTGAAGTGAACTTAAATGCACTGAATTCAAAGTATAGAACCTATTGAAAGTCAATAAAACAATGTGCATTCTCGTGCTTGCATCACTAATAATAGCGTCCATGCTGCAAGCAGACATTATAGCCACACCTCATGTATTAGGCAAATTTGTACAAATATTGTTATATTAAAAGGTATGACAAAGAAAAAGAGAAAATATGTTTTTATATTCCTCATTTATGTTTCATTCATGGGCCAGAGGGTGACTCAGAAGAAAGTTATGGTGCTTCTTCAAATCAAATATTTGCAGCATGCAGTAAACATTCAATAAAAATATACTATATGTAAATACACTGTAGGAATTCCCCTGTTATTGTGTCCATTGAACCAGAACTGAAGAAAAACCGAGGCAGTTCTACAAGCATTGGCTCAGCATACAGTTGCCATGGCAACTTCAATTAATTGACTGTTCCCTTCTTCTGTTCATCCACAGAGAAAGTGTGGGAGAAAGACAAAGACAAAGACAGAGAGAAGTGCAGAGAGAGGAAACAGAACAGAGACCTGGTGATGGAGATGAATAGGAAAGATGATTCAATAATAGAAAAAAAGAGGGGAGTGAAAACATGTGAGATGAAAGGCTGTAGTTTAGCAGCCAGAGGTTATAATGTTAAACACAGTGGGTGTGCTAGATCCACTTCACTGTGAAGTCTCCTCCTCTTCTCTCAGAGTACTCCAGGTTTATTGATATCAGTAGGCACCAGTTACATCACTCAGAGGAAAAATCACTGAATTAATAAGCATTCAAGAGAGTCTTTTATACATTTTGTGTTTTGGTTGAAATTTTACGAGGAATCACTTGATTGTTTTTCCAAAAAATTATACTTCAGACTATGTACTTTGACGTATAGCCCTGTTCTTATTCATTTCCTTCCTGTGTTTATAATTTTATAAAGCCCGTTACCGTGAGTTCCAATTTACATTTGAGAAAGTTGTAGTTGGTACGGTGTGTTTGACAGTGAAGGAAGCGCTCTCACATTAGAAGCAGCTGTTGTCTGTCACTCAGTGTTCCTCTTGGGTGATCTGCAGAGCACTTCTGTGTGGACTGAAGTGTTACGTAACATTTAGTGTTCATGCTTCACCACAGTTTATATAGAGAGTGATGCATAGATTCTCTGGCTCAAGCTTTGATTGGCAACATATACACTTCTGAGGGTAAAACACATAATTAGAACTATCAGGCTCAGAGAATTAGACGTGCGGAAACCAAAGGGACTGTTTATCTTCCTTTAAGTGGAACTGGCACTCAGGGGTTTGTATATTAAAGCTGAGACAACCTGCATTACACTTCAGTCTCATTTCAAACACACACAATTTTTCTTTGGTTGAGCCATTTCATATTTATTGTTTCACTTATGGATAATACACTAACAGCCATGCTCTTGTTCCCATTCCAGTTTCCATATAACTACTGCATTAGTTTTGCTTTGTATTTTGGCTGTGTGGAATAAGTACCTTGCTTACATACAGTACAGTCATCGCAGGGGAAAGATGATCTTTTCTGTTTTGCTGTGAACTATTCAAAAGTTTTAAGGACACTGGAATTCAGTGACAAAGTGGAATCCATTTCATTTGTACTTTCAGTTTTTATTTCTTATTGGTAATTTGGGGTGTTTGAGTCTGTGATCCTTCGCTGAGAAGCATTCAGTGGATCAGAAACTGCTCTGAACTGCTGCTTTTCTGTTTCAGCGACATGGTCGCAGTTCCAACTACCACAACTGGGGCCGCCCGTTCCCTCCGCAGTCTGGATGGAGTCGCAGGTATACAGTTCAATTTATTTTCAAGCACTGGTTCCAGCTATTCCCTTAATGAACTTCCTATACCTTCATTAAGCCTTAATTACCTCCATGGAAACATCGGATCATTGTTGTTTTATACTCTTATTAGCTGTGTGTCTAAATGCTTAATGAATAGTTTTGATTACCTTTTTTATTTATACTTTATAAACGATTCATGAATATTTATAACTTTTTTAGTTGTACTCCCTTGTGCCCTGCAGGTCAAGCTCAAACAGCCTGGGTCGAAGGAGCTATGGGTTCAGTGGATTACCTCCAGTGGGAGGCAGCCTCCGTGTGCACAGTACCCGCTCACCCCACTCCTACAACTATGCACCCGAGCAGGAGTCCCTCCTTTCATACCAAGCCCACTCCCATCATCCACTGCCTCCTCATCATCCACCTCCACCCCCATTTTTTCTCTCCAGGCATTTTGCTGCGAGGCGAGATCGACGGGCTCTTTCCCTGGAACTCCCAGAACTGCTTCGGGCAGGTGGACAGCCACCAAGCCTGCCTCCCATCCACCCAGAGCCTGGCAGAAGGAGTGGGTCTGGGGCAGGGGGTTCCCTTGCAGGAGGGTCTGTGGCTGGCAGTGGTTTAGGAGTGGATCACCGGGACTGTAATGGCAAGGCACCAGGTCCCCACACTCAGCTTATGGTTGAGGTTTTCCCTCAAGTCAATGCACGCAAGGACAGAACAGACCTTGATGAAGAAACTGACTATGTAAGTGGTTTACTACCAGCTCTCTGCGGCACTGTCATCAGTGGTTTATTTACTGTGAAAGGATATTTATAATAAACAATAGTTTGTTTTTAAGGAAGCTTGGCAATAGTAGGTCACGGTACTGTGATCCTGACTCATCCAAAATATACTGAACACAGAGCCAATGATGAGCTGTTCAAACATCTGACTCCACAATTTTCTACACATGTTTACTGACACCTCACATGTTTGCTGTAAAGATTTTCTAACTTGTATAATGAAAATATTTTCCTTTACAGGAACTTTAAGAGTTTTTGTTAATGCTGTAAGAAGCAAAGAAGATGTTAGATATTCAATGTATAGCAGGGATGAGAAATAAATGTGTTTTATTGTTGTTTCTGCAGTTGAAGGAGAGAGGGCCTTTAGGGCTTCGCTCAGGGATGGTGCCTGTGGCAGATAAATAGAGACTCTTTACAGGTTTTCTAAAAATGCCCTGATTATACTGAAAACAGGAACACAACAAAAAATCATTATTATTATAGGATTTGGTGCAGGATTTTGTGACAGCAGTGACTTTGAAGTCATAACTCAGAATATTAATACATGCATTCCAATATGATTGATATTGTAACAGTGCCAGTATATTATTCTTACCCTGAAAGTATCAATATAGACATATTTTAGCCTCTGTCAATTTAGATGGCACAAAAAGCTAATTATTTTTATCTCTTTTCCCTCCCATCCCACAAAGAGTTTATGCTTCCGCATCCAGAAGATGATGGAGGTGTACAAGCCAGATTGGTGTGAAACCAGAGAGGCGTGGTCAGTCTACCTGTTCTCCCCTCAGAATAAGTGAGTGAACAAAAAATGAATAAAATTTGAACTGTTGTAGATTTTGTTCTTACCATCTCCCAGCTTTCTCTGTATTATGTGGTGTGATGCGGCATAAATAATCAAGCCATTTTGGGTTGCAGAAATCCTGTGATTATCATTATTGCAGGTCTTTCAAAAGAGCATTTACTGTTATTTTGGCTGGAACACAATATGAGACATCACTTAGCATGGTGCCCCACACTGAGCGCCATTTATTTATGCAATGGTTTCATATAGTTATCATCTATGCCCCTACACAACACAGATTTGGGTGTAAATAAAACTCTAATAACAGATGTAGGGTTGTTTACATGTGCTGCCAGATTGCTGTTCTGGGATATTTATCTGGTCAGTTAAGTGCCAGAGGGGGCTGGTAATCAGTTTCTGCTGCTTTAACAATGATTGTCTGCGGTCCCCTGGTTCCTCGTTGTGTCATTGTCACCCATCTATAGTTCTGTCCCAGTGAGTTTTCTATCTGTTCTGCTGGCCCCTTCCTGCTCTGTTAGTTTGGTGCCTCCTGCAATAAAGCTTTGGACTTTATAGTCCAACCATTGCCGACTGAGTCCTGCAATGTGGTTCTCCACCTGCTGCCACAGTGAGTTTCATAACAAGGAGAGCTGGACGGGGTCGTAGCAGGTCTTTAACCCATTTAACCCATCAGCGTGACTGGTATCTGCTTCTTTGTGCAAGGAGGAACAGGATGAGAACTGAGGCAAGCAGGTCTCTTAATGTGCCAATACTTGTAATTGTGTGCTCCGGCAAAGTGGTTCTACCAAGGCTCTATAGAGACAAAGGGGGTGTGGAAAAAAAGAGTCATCAAGCATGGCCAATGGCCCTGAAAAACAAATGTTTGCAAATGTTATCCGCTCTAGCTGGATAATGTGGAAGAACAAGAAGATGCATAGGCCGAGCGTTCTGTTTCCACAGAGAAAACTCCTGGTTCCTGGTTTCACAAATAGCTTGTTAAAGTGATGTTGCTGTGTTATTCGCCTCCTAACGCATTTTTTCACTAGACAGAGCACTAGCCTGTGCTATGTTTTCCACCAGCCTTCAATTCAATGCTGGTAGAAACTCCCCTGAAAGCAACATGAAAGAAAAATCACTCAGTCTTCTACTCGCTCACTCACTCGATTCCCTGCGTGCTGATAGCCACTTAAGGGAAGCCAGGCCCCAGGGCTGTGTTTTGGCATCCTGGCAGGTGCCATCTGTCAAGCAAAGGCTGTGTGTATGTGTCTGTGAATAGTGTCAGGCCATATCTCTGGTAATATCTTGTTACTTGGTTGTACATGTGCTTGGATGTCGTTGCATATGTGCATGTGGGAGTGTGTAAGCCTTAGTCTGTTGCATGTG
Source organism: Apistogramma diplotaenia (assembly GCA_015052665.1). NCBI lineage: Eukaryota > Metazoa > Chordata > Actinopteri > Cichliformes > Cichlidae > Apistogramma > Apistogramma diplotaenia. Next base: position 5,026 of record VOQJ01041620.1, on the reverse strand, counting down.
CATATGTGTGTCAAGATATCAGTGTGTTTGTGTTTATTTTAACACAGTATTAAAGCAAGAAAGGGAAACAAACTAAAGACTAAAAGCTGTGTCTCAGGTAAGATAAGTGCTTACGCCGACACAGCCGCTGGTCATGATCAATATCAGGGGACAGAGTTGCCTGATTTGAATCAATAGATAAAGAGACAGAGTTGCCAGGTCTTGAGGAAAAGCATACAGATTAGCATATTGATTTCCTCACCCTGAGAGCAAGTGCAGAAGAAAGTAAATTCTGTTCCCATCAAAGCACAGACATGAGATGAACTGGTATGTGTGAGGGACTCACTCTGGACCTCCTTGTTGTCCTTATTGGTTCTGGACACTTTGACATATTGAATCCATCCTCAACCTATTTGTTGTACAAGCACTTAAAATGAATGTTTGTTTATGACCACTAGATCATGGTGCAAATGTCTCTGCAGTGTGATTCCCCTGATAATTGTTCGGATTGTTTAAACAATCGCTACAGGCCACAGGAGACGGTCAGCGGATGCTGAGATGTGTGGCCTTCAGATTAGTTCAAGAACACACAGAACAGAACAGAATAGCATGCCTTTATTTTCATTATACAGAATGGACAATGAGATTGCAGGGCCAGTCCTGTTCAGTGCCATGAAGGAGGTCACACTTAGTTCTATAAAACTGAACTTCTAAAAGATATACAGAAAATAAAATTAAATGGCTAAAGGATATAGACATTGTAAACAGTGCATAGAGAGCTTTATGGATTCAGTTTCCATGGCTGACCGGATGCATCCAAGCCTTACATCACTAAGAGCAATGCAAAGTGTCAAATACAGTGTTGTAAAGCACGGCTCCACTGGACTCTAGAGCTTCTTTGGAATGACAAGACACATTTCTCCATCTTGTTTTCTGATGGACAAGTCTGGTTTTGGTAGCTGCCCACAGAATTTGGACTACTGGCCCCTTGACTAGTTGCTTTTGGTAGCCATCACCAAGATTTTGGCATAATTCTGGATGGATATTTGACCTCTCTTCTTGGCAGAATTAGTAGAGTTCAATTAAATTGGTTATTTTCCTGTCCATGGTCACATTAGGCTGCTTTCTCTATTTGTGTGTTTGGGATCATTGTCCTGTGGGAACACCCACTAGTACAGGTTTCAAACATTTAGCTGTTAATTTGAGACAAAGCAAATTAATTTTAAGGTAGTTCTCCAACTTCATCCATCAACTGTCAGCGAAACAGCCCCAAAACATGATGCTACTACCACCATGCTCTGCTGTTGGTACGGTGTTCTTAGATTTGAAAGCCTCACCTTTAGTCCTCCAAATCAATCATAAATCATTTTTTGTCTTATGTGATCAAAACCTTTCTCCAGAAGGCATTTGGCTTGCCCATGTGGTCAGCTGCAAAATTCACAAAGGCCCCAGGAGACAAAAATATCGACGGTATCTCAAGACAAATGTAAACAAGGCTAATAATTCTTCATTCTCCTACACGGCACACATTCATTAGATAGTTAAATGTATAAAAAGAAGCTACAATGTTTAATTTTTCATGAGGGTTAAGATGTTGTTGGCCAATCAAAGCTATGACAAATTACTTCAATCCGATGAAATTCATTGTTTAATTTTATTTTAGTGTTGAAATCATCTATTTTGGGATTTGATATGCTTTTAACAAAGTGATACAGACTGTTGGAGAAAATTCTTGAACTTTCTTCCTTTGCTTGTCTTCTGCTTTCTATCATGCCACATTTGTTTGTCTTTTGTTAGGTTCAGGATGCTCTGCCAATCTATTATTGCTCATAAACTCTTTGACTATGTGGTGCTGGCCTTCATATTCCTCAACTGCATCACAGTGGCTCTGGAGAGGCCAAAGATTCTGCAAGGCAGCCTGGTAAGAGCAACGAGTCTCCATACTGGTCCAACCCCATCTGGCTCTGATTCGAAATATTATTGTTTAACACTTACTGAACAAAGGAAGAGTAGAGTAATGAAAAAAAAAATACATTCAGTGAGGAATGCCTTTCACTGTCTCGCTGACAAGCAGTTCTTTAAATAAAAATCAGTATCAGAATCTGACTTTCTGTAAGGTCTTCTGGCATCAATACACTTTTATATAATTAAGCAGCACAAAATTATTGAATAGTAAGCGCTTTGTAAAGAATGTGAACCAAGGGAAATTAGTGCAATAAAATTAAACAACTCTTACTTGTTTGCCATTTATTTTTAATCAAATTTTAACAAAGTGACAAAACCCTGACAAATGCAATCAGTAAGAAAAATTGAGTATCTTGTGTCCTTAAAAGCTTCTTCCTGAAAACAAGCTCAGTCAACATTTCTTCGAGCTTTTATCTGCCACCTCTGTTTTGTCTCTCCTAGTCATTCTTTTCTACTTCAGGACGTTTTCCATTAATTGCCTGCGTTTTCCCGCTTTTGTTACAGGAGAGACTTTTTCTTACTGTTTCCAACTACATCTTTACTGCCATCTTTGTTGGGGAGATGACTCTCAAGGTAAAATACCCTTTATACTTCTTTCTTCTTTCACCTCAAACCCACTCTCTCCTCTTTGTTTAATTTCCTCTCCATATTTCTGTTCTTCTTTCCCTCTCCCTGACCTTTGTTCTTATCTCTGTATTCTCTCAAAAATCATCCGTCTTCCATCTTACTTCCATGCAACCATCCACGCTGTCTTATATTCTTTTTAAAACATGTCTCACTATTGCATACTCATTTTCCGTTGTTGTCTCTTAAAAACTCTCTTAAACTTCTCCTCTTTTTGCACCTTCAAATCTCACCTTAAAAATCTCTTTCTTACTCATTCTTTAATCCATCCATCCATTCTTTTTTCAATTCTTCCCTTTTCTTATCTGCATTGTCCTTCTTTCACTTGCAGCCATCCCCGTTCTGTCCCTCTCCTCCACCCTGCTCTTTTTAGACAAACCCACAACTTGTGTAATAATCAGTTCCACATGGCCCATTAGCGATGCACAGCCAGATAATGAAGTTAATTAGAAGGCTATCACTCTTAAACTATCCTTTAGCTGCTTCTGGTCTTCCCATCCACAAACATACACACACTCACACGCACACACATTGTCTTAACTTTTTTAATCCACTGATCTTCCATCCAAAAGACATGGCATCATCCATTATTAAGGCTCATGTATCTTCAGGCTTTTTCCGCAATGGTAGAAATCCTGTATTGATTTATTTATGGCCAGAGATAATGAGGGCATGTGTAGCACAATGATATGGAGATCATTTTATTGCTGTAATGGTGCACAGTTGACATGTGTGCAAATATGCCACTGGCCCCAGACTGAACTGCACTAAATGTTATTTATATATTGTACATCATTTCCTTTTTATCATTCTTTTATAACTTCCATTTCATCAGTCAGTGATCCTTTTCTCTTATGTGCTATTGGTTTGGTTTTTAATCTATTCTTTACATTGTTTGTAGTGCTGGGACTCGATTACAAAAATGTAATCAAGTTAATTACGGGTCTGTAATTAATTAATTGCAATTAATTGCAAATTAATCGCAAACCGTATATCAACAAACTAAACATTTTCAATTTAAAAAATCCTTTTGCAACTAAAATTTTGAATGAATTAGATGTATATGCTTAACAACAAACATGTTTATTGCTTTTTGAAATGTTTTTTTTAATTGTTATTAAACCAACAGAACAGGCAAAGTGCTTTTATAGTTGTTCAGATTTCAAGTTGTTGTTTAACTTATTTGAAAAAAAATAAATGTAAACAGCACACTCGACAATAATGATAGGACCATTTCTTGTACTGTAAAAATTAAAAAAGAAATACAATAACTAGGGCAGCATGGTGCCGTGGTGGTTAGCACTGCTGCCTCACAGAGAATGACATCTGGAAGGTCTGGGTTCGATTCCACCTTGGCCCGGGCCTCCCTCTGTGTGGAGTTTGCATGTTCTGCGTGGGTACTCCGGTTTCCTCCCACAGTCCAAAGACATGCACCTAATGGGGCTTAGGTTAATTGGTCACTCTAAACTGCCCGTAGGTGTGAATGATTGTCTGTCTCTGTGTTGGCCCTGCAACAGGCTGGCGACCTGTTCTGGATGTACCCTGCCTCTCGCCCTATGACAGCTGGGATAGGTTTCACCCCCCCTGCGACCCCGAATGGGATAAGCGGAAGAGGACGGATGGATGGATAAAACAACTATATAATACTGCAACTCTCTACATAAATTTTTGTGAGAGTTGTTGTTAAACTCTCACAAAAATTTATGTACCATTTCTAAAGTAAGCACTAAAAGCGGTCTACAGTCTGCTGCGATCCATTTAGCCAGGGAGGTGCTTCATTTGTCAGACATAGACTTAAAGATGCGTAAATTTCGTGTGAATGTTTCGTGCATCAAAAATATTTTTCAGACTCCTACTCCCTGTTCTTAATGCAGGTGTTCACACCAGCTGCGTCATTTCACAGGACGAATGTGCGGCATTTATTTTTTCGGAACAAGTTAGATTTTTCCAACGTTTCTCCTGTGAACAAACAGATCTAGCCAATCAGAGCGCTGCATTTACAGTAGCAACATATGAGCTCAGCGCCAAATGCGCACCAATACACTGAATGTACAGTGTATATAACAGTAAAATAATAGTGTAGTGATTCTTTTGGTTAAAGTTAGGAGCTGTTCTCTGCAGATGTTCTGATTTCCCACTGTTTTTGTGGAACTTAAATGGGGCTGTGCACGCGAGGGTGAGTGAGAGCGAGAGAGAGATGGAGTCTGGTTTAATTGTTGTTGTTTGGGCGTTGTTGCGGCAACCATTTGATTACAATACTATTTTTCCTCAGACACACAGCTACAGGTGCTCAGGTCAGTCAGCTCTGAAATTATTCTCTGCCAAAAAGAGCTCAAACTGACCCACTGGCAGCCTGACTCCCTGCCTCTGTTTTCTCATGAGTTGGATGAACCTTTACACACCTTTTATCTGGTGTGTAAAGGCCTTAAAGGGGGGCTCACTTGACCGCAGTGACCAA